>JAKSZP010001590.1:0-118805 GCA_022478985.1 Massospora cicadina
TTCAGCAGCTGTATCTCAAGGGCTTTTTTTGATATTTGTGATTTTCACCAAAAGATGGTTTTTGGGTGAGGAATTCCCTGGGCCCATAAGGTTCCTTAGGCCCAGTGGCCCTTGCCCCTGTTAAATTTTCAGGAGCCGTTTACTCTTTTTGGATAATATCTTGCTTCCGCTCCCTGTGTAAACTGCACAGGTTCTTGGTATGTGCGTTGTTTGAGATGTTGTTAATAAATTATATTGGCAGTAATAGTATGAAAACTATTACTCTAGCTGAGCTTCTGATAGCCAAGGTGGTTATTAGGTCCAACGCAAGACTGGTGCTTGTCCTAATCTTGAATGGTCTGAAAATTGATAGAAACGCCTTCCCTATTTTGTATAAACTTCACATAGGATCAGGTCATACGTTTTTCTTCTGTGAAACTTAACCTAGGATTAGGTTCAGAGGTTCTTCTTCTTGTCATGCAGATTCCGCAGAGATGACAATAATATAGACAAAGGCTCTCTTATCTTCCCAACTCTAGTCTCAAGAGCAAACCGTCTAAATTATCAAGGTAACTAATCTAAAATTATCTTTATTGGTAAATATTTTTTATCTATAACATATAAGAGGAGAAAATAAATAAGGGTACAAAATGAAGTGCCTTATTGTAGAACATAGAGAAGTGCTAATGTGCTACAACAGTTAGTCAGTCATCTATCTATAATAAATTCCCTATCAATCAGGTAGATTTCTACATAAACTGGACGTGCTGACGCAAAATATATAAGTGCTAATGTTTGACAACAGTTTGATGAAAGTCTTCTTCTTAATTGATTTCAACCTCAATCAGTCAATTCTTGTATGAATTCAGCATATGGATGCTCGCTGGTGCTTATGCCGCTAGATCCCACAAAAGTTTAGAGAAAATCTAATAACTAAGCACTAATAAAAAAACTTGTATTTTTAAGGTTTTTATTAGCAAGTCAGGGTAAAAGAAAAGAGATCCCTGTCAATATCTGATTAATTATATCTAAACTGTTTTGAGGGCCAAGGGGAATTTGAGGATAGTTTTGAAATAGCTTTGACGCATTCTAAATTAGGAAATATGGGATACTCTCCTATCAGATAGTGGGATTTTGAGATACTCTTTTAGAGAAACAATAGTTAGGATGGGGTTTTAGGGCAGAATGTACCCATGTGGCAATGTTTGATGTACTTCAACCAATAACTGCTAGATGAAATACTTTCACCTTGGGGGACCTCCGCCACGCCTATAAAGGGGGTGGTCCCCACTTAGGTGCTTTGAAAGACCTGATGGTGGGGGGCGTACCTTCCGATGGTTGCCCCATGGTCTGTTGCAGGGTCTAAGTAATCTGACCACTCAATTTTACATTTCTTGCCCATGGAGGTTTCAGAATGGTGTTACCTTGAGTAATGAGGTTCCACCAAGAATTGGCCAGGGTCTTTTGGCCATTATCCTCGATATCATCATTTTCATAATTGTTTAAATCTCTCATAGTAACATCAGAAAATCAAAAATGGCTGACATTTCCCCTTTTTGGCTGAATTAGACTTAAAATATTTCTTATTTTTCAGCTGCAAAGGCAATTGTCAAAACTATGATCTCCTTTTTTCTTTTTTATTAGCAAGAGAGGGGAAGAGCAAGGGCTTTGAGAAGGTACTAACAACCCCGCATCTAGTAACTACTGAAGATCCATCCTCATTTGCTGTTCTTCTACCTTTGATTTGAGGTAAGATTTTGATTGAATGTGATGAGCATCACCCACATCAATGGAGTGGCACCACCCTTCATGTGGCCATAATCATTATTAGATTTAAAAAATATATCGCTATAGTCATCAAGGAGAATGTGTACTTTTTCCAGCTCATCTAGGGACAGCTCATCTGAGATATGTTAGTTGGGTAAAGTACATACCAGGTTATCCGTTGACAGGCCCATATCCATCATAGAGCCAATGGAGTGAATTTGTTCAATGTCCTCCACAGGGACTAACACGCCTCTGCCAATCTCCTGTTGTTTTTTTACAACTATGTATTTGAGATGAGGTTCCCTAATAGCAAGGTAATGGGCCTCTGGTGAGATGGTTCAATAATGCCAGGCAATACCTGAGGCTCCAAGGGACTAACGTCCTCAGAATTAAAAGATGCAACAAACAGTGGTGTGGAATTTGAAGCGTGATTTTTGTTTCAACCACTAGTTGTTCACCAGATTATTTAAAACCTCATCTGCAGCATAGAAATGGATACCTTCCCTAGCATCCACTGAATTATGAAATTTCTTGGTGTTGCACCAAGAAGTGGAATAGGGCATAGTTATAGCTGCGAAGGGGTATTTGACCAGGCAAGAGCATTCATGCTTGCTGGGTTCTTTATTTATAAAACTAGTGGTAATTCATAGCTGAGTAATGGAAGGAAACTTTGCTTCACGTTGATTATTACTTCATACTTAATAATAAATTGAGTGCAAATAAGCATATCCTATGTGTTGTTATCCAAAGCCACAGTAGTGGCTGATAAGATAAGCTTCTCAATGCAAATGGGAAGGGAAGAGTATGCCCTGATCACATAGTATTATTGGGGCCTGCAGTTCCAAATTCTTGCGTGTACTACAAGTCAGGCGCTAGCTTTATCTTCTTGATAAGCTTAATGGTGATCACGTTAATGGGGGAGCCAGTGTCCAGGATAGCTGTATTCGGACCTTTTATATGATCACTTCAACCTAAGTGAGCGTTCCTCCAAAGTTAGGTGATTAAGCTAAGACCACCTTGAGCTGGAAGGTGGAGGTTAACTTTTAGAATTCTCAGGGTATTTATCCATGATGGAATTTAAGGGATGAACCCGCTGAAGAAGGCGTATTAAGCCAGATAAGAATTGGTCACCATTGCTGGCAGTGTCAATAAATTTTGGACACCCTAGAATTTGGCTGAGGTACGTTTCCTCACGTATGGTGGTCTCGTCTACTCCTCCACCGTTCAAATGATCGGGTCTTATACTTCTGTGATAGCTCCAATATGTAGTATCAAACGTCATCATAACCCCCTCAGATTCCTCCCCAAGGGTATTATCAACAACAGGCAAGGCCGCGATGGAGGTAGGGAGATGGCCACAGAAGATTGGGTACCTTAGGGGCCGCATTATCCAGCTTGGCTGGAAGGGAAGGAAAGATGCTTTGGTGCGCTTGTGCGAGAATATGGTATTTTATACCTTACATGTCTTTGATTCATAAGAAGGAGTGATACCTTTTTAAGTTGTACTGAGGAAGCAGGTTTCACAGAGAGAATAGGCACAGGTGAACTCACTCCCAACTGCTCAACAGGCGTTAGCTCCTCAATGGTGAGAGCTGAAGGTTTCACCTCAGCTTCTTTGGGGGTTGCACAAGAATAGAAATCGTCAACATCTACTAAAGCCTCGTTTAGATCACGAATACTTTTGAAATGGCGTTCTACTGAGATGATATGCCTGGCTAGAGAGGGCTGAGAAGATAACCCAGTTAACAGGGCGGCAATAGAATCATCCAGGGTAAGCATGTTTGAGGTTAAAATCCTTTGTGCAGCGAAGTAAAAGCGTTCATCAAAGGCAATGGTTGATTCACCATACATGCTAAGGCGCATAAAATCCTGTTTTTCTCTATGTAACTTTGCTTTTTTAGAATACAGCCAAAGGAGCCTCCTTCACATCTGCCTAAGTGAGTGAAGGGCTCAGGTAAGGAGCTATCATCTCTTGCGGTAGGCGGCTTAAACAGGGAAGGATGTATTTTACTTTTTGCATATCAGTTGTGCCACGCATGGCAGCTTCATAAACATACAAAAATGTAACAATGCTTCCTTCTTTAGGGATGTATTTGTCTTTAAATGTGGTGTTAAGGGGCGCTGCTCAAGTTCTTTGAGATGGGAAAAAGCTGGTTAGTTGCTATTCCAGAGCAACTAAACGTGAGCAACGCGAAGAGGAAAAAGGGAGAGGTTACCCACGTTTGTAGCCTCCATTTTTAACGATTTTTTCAGTGTACAGGTGTCCCCTGTAGTGAGCACCAATTTATAGGAATGCAGCATAGGGATGCTCGCTGGTGCTTACACCACTGGATCCCACAAAAGTTTATATAAACTTCTAATAACTAAACACTAATAAAAACTTGGATTTTTAAGGTTTTTATTAGCAAATCAGAGTAAAAGAAAAGTGATCCCTCTCAATATCCAACTGATCAGTATTTAAACTGTTTTGAGGGTCGGGGGAATTTGAGGATAGCTTTGGAATAGCTTCAACGTATTCCAAATTGGAAAATATAGGATACTCTCCTATCAGATCGTGTTTTTGAGTTACTCTTTTAGCGAAACAATAGATAAGATGGGGTTTTGGGGCAGAATGTACCCATGTGGCAATTTTTGATGTACTTCAACCAATCACTGCTAGATAAAATACTTTCAGCTTGGGGGACCTCCGTCATGTCTATAAAAGGGGGTGGTCCCCACATAGATGCTTTAAAAAACCTGATGGTGGTTGAGGGGCGTACCTTCCAATCGTCACCCCACTGTCCGTCATGTGCTCAGAGTAATCCAACTGCTTGATTTTATGTTTCTTGCCCATGTGGGTTTCAAAATGGTGCTACCTCAAATTGTGGGGTTCCATTGAAAAAAGCCAGGGTCTTTTGGCCGTTATCCTCGATATCATAATTTTCATAATTATTATAATCACTCTTAGTAACATTGGAAAATTGAAAATGGCTGACATTTCCCTTTTTTGGCTGAATTAGACCTAAAATATTTCTTATTTTTCAGCTGTGAGGGAAAATGTCCGACACTTCTTACACCCAAGTGATGTTACCACTTACTTCAACGTACTGGAGACATAAACCAATGTCTGTCATGGCTAACTGCCATACAAGGATTTCTGTCAACCTTGCCAATTAATTTCTTAACGCCTGTATTACCCCCAGGTTATGCAAGCTATATATCCATAACAATATATATCTGCTTTATATGAAAAAAACCCAAGGGAATATATCTGGAAATCTGGCGCCCAACTCTTCTCTTGGCGCCCCAATTGGAAACAGCAGCCGTAGCCCATGAACTAACCCTACAGGGTCGCATGAGTTTATATTCTTATTTTTGGTAAAAAATATTCTCCCACCAACTCTCAATGCAACTCTCTGGTTTAAATGAAGAACATGTTCCAACACCTTCTCTCAACCATTATCAAATCACCCTTTTAGGTAACAACCTGCTTAGCTGGAACCCTTACCCATAAACAGAAGTTTGCAAATTCTTAAAATGTTAACTTGCAAGTTGGGTTATCTCATGCGCATTACTCACCCAGCAATCCATAAGCCCCTTATTCAATCATCAAATAAACCCAATTGACTCATAAAATTTAATTATGTTCTAAATAAAATCAACAGCCTAATCACTTGTTTATTGTTGGGGATCATCCCCTGATGAGGATTAAGAGCTCTAGTATATTGTTATGATGGATCAACCATAGAAAACTACCTAATATTTATTCAGGATAATACTTTAAACAAAAGCTATCATATATAATTAATAACTCCTACATAAACTAGAGGGTTGGATCCCCTATTGGACAAGCAGATGTATTATAATTATGAAATATGGGTAGTATGGGCATATCAAAATCCCAACACATCCCCCAGCTTGACCATATCAATCTAACAATAAAAGTTTTCCAGAGTCATATGCCACTTTAATTTTGACTGAGCTTCCAGCATTATTTAAATTGGTAATTTCGTGGTCCATCTCCTTTCCTTGCTTAATGCATCTCTGGGTAATCCTTCTTTTTAGCATGTTTCTCACTCTATGTCCTCCTTGCTGCCACCTACACAGAGCGCGGTTTTCATGGCCCCATGCCATGCCAGCCTAGTTCAAGTGTTCTTGCCAATAAAAGGTCTGAAAAGCTTTTCCCCAGGTCATGGTTATATGACACTTCGTCATTTAAGGGATCATCATGGGTGTCTTCTCCAATTCCTTGTTCCCTGTATTTTACCAGGCTGGGCTCTCCAATTCTATCAGAGTGGATCTCTCTTCCTAGGGACTACTCGAGTAAATCCAGTTTCAACCTTTCCTTATTCTACCAGTATGCTTGTTTCTTCCAGCGCCTCAGAACCTTTCATGGAAGACCCTGTTTTAACCCAAGTTGGTCCTAAATAACATAAGAAAATCACCAGATGCTTTTTGGATGAATAATAAAAATCTATATATTTAATATATTTTTTGACTTTAAATATTTGTTTACCTTTTCTTTAAACTTTTTCATTTTACTAGAAATTTATATGACTGGATGACAAGCCTAAATTATTGAAGGCGGATCACTGGTTACCCAATGAGATTGAGTTTAGAGTATTTACTAATTTAACACATTTGATATGAGTTGGCTTTAAGTGATATGACCTCAGCCAGATGTGGATATAGAACTCCCAATGATGAGACAAAAATGATGGACATTAGAGATCTGAGTAGCTGCGTGGATGGGCTGATGAGTGACTAAAACGATGACTTAAAAGGGGGAAGACAGAGAATGAAGAAAGAGTTTTTTGTTGATAAGCACATAGTGGATTTTATGGTGTATATTGGAAGGTTAGAACAGTATTAGACTCTGCCGTTAAGAAGTAAAGTTGGTTTTTATTACCTTCTTCAGCTTCATTTTATACTTTACTACATCTGTTTGAGGAACAACGATATCATATCACTTTCTGTTGCAACAGTGGGAGACCGTTTTGTTAAACCCTTCACCGGATTAGAGCCTATTCTGCTATATTTTATATCAGTGGTGCTAACAAAAAGGGGTCCTCTGATCCAACCAAAGAATAACCAAGCTATCTGGACAATGAAAATCTGTTTTAGCACTGATGGGAACCCATACCAGCCTACTGAGTCATTGCAGTATGCTGACATCCAAAACGCTTTGAATAAAATACGTTGAGACCAAGATAAGCTCCTTAATGAGCCTAAAGTTGCAATGGATCCGATTAAAGAAGTGTTCAGTCATTTATATATTCTCAATCGGCAGAACAGACAATTATCAGAATTCCTTAACGTCACTTTTGAGCTGCTGCACTGCGTAGAGTGGAAACTAAAATGGGATGATAGTGAATGACAGCAGCACTATGGTAGTTGCTGATGTTGAGGAAGGCGCAGCGGAACTTTTTGCTGACCAAACAGCCAGTGTGGGTCAGTTCACAGCTAGCTTGAGCTTGGGTGATGATTATGCCTCGCCAAAAAGAGTTCCTCACATTTTTGCAGTGTTGCCAGCGAGGAGGGCAAACTGCTTATAATCCTGTGGACAAGCTGAGTCCCGCTATTCCTTCTGTGCCCTCCCTTCACCATGAGGCAAGTTATGCCCCATGAGCAGTGCCCTAGTTTTCTCAAAAAGCTCATAGCTATGAAAGGGACAAATAAGTTTGCTTTGAAAGTTGCCCCATTCAATTGTGAAAGAAATATGCATAAGTTCTTTAAAAGGTTTTAAATTGTGGTGGAGGGAGCGTTGGACTTCCATAAGGCTAAGCTGCTGATATCTATCTTAGACTTTAAGAGCAATGACCAAGTTACCTTTTATCTGAAGGATAGTTCTTTCACCTACCTAGAAGTTAAGGATACCGTGCTGAGCTCGTTTGGGGGCCTAGAAAAAATGTCTCATAAAAAGGCTGATTTTTAACAAATAAGGTTCCAGCATAAATAGCCCCTGACGACGTTCACTGATTGGTTTAACTTGGAGGCGCACATCTTGGTAAAAGCAGGTACACTATCCAAGGCTGTTTTTGGAATCTCAATGACCTTGGCGGTAATACCACACTATGAGCTATTCAACTTGATGGCTCCCATCCTGCAATGGAATTTTCCTTTACTCAAAATTGCCAATTACTTATATAGTCTAGTGGCAGTGTTTATCCCAACAAACCCTTAACAGAAGCCTGAAATGGGCCCGTGGGCTTCCTTCCTTGAGCGGTCCAAAACATCTATCTTTTATTTATGAAGAACAATCCTCAGCCATCCTAAAACTTTTCACCTCGTACTTAGTTGGATTTCAACACTAAGGCCAACCCTCAGCCTGGACCTTCTATGATTTGCAGGGCTGAGAACCCTTTGGAGTAACCTGATACACTTTCTGTCATCTCAGGCTTATTTCATTCAACTGCCCTACTAAGCGTTAACTTCATGTCGTGCAGCTGAACCAGTATGCGCAGGGACAAGACTAAGCAAAATAGAGATGGGGCCCTCTACTTCTGCTGGTTCAATTGCAATTGTCCCAATTGATCTTGACGAGTTTCTCTCCGCTGAGGACCCCCAACTCAATTATGTGATATTATATCAACAACCAGACGATGATGTACACATGCTGAATCATGCACAAGCCAATGAGGCCATCAGGTAAGGTCTCCAGAATACTTAAAGCCTTACGCCTGTCAAATCTAAGAGCAATCTACCTCTGACAAACCACGACCCTCATCAGATGCTCCTTTTCTGAAAGAGATAAACGTCACTATCCCAATGGATGCAATCATTAAGGAATACCCCAAGGTCACAGTGGGTAATAAGCAGTTCCTTGAAAAGAGCAATTTCGTGGACGTTCATGTGTTATAATAGCCTAAATTTCGCTCATTATGAATGTACATATTATACCATTTTTGTTGCTAAAAAACAAAGTTTTTACGATTAAAGACACTGGCGCCTCAGCTACTATAGTATCCACAAGGTTGGTAGCTAAGTTGCCGCTGAAACCTGATGTGGAGCACCAGATGGTATATGGGACCACTGGGGAGGAATGCACTGTCTCAGAAGGGACATATAGTGTGCTGCCTATGTGTTTTAGGTCAATTGCTGTCTCAGCAACAGAGATTTTGTTGCCTAACAATAACTAGAACATGCTGATAGTAGCAGCCTTCATGCGCCACTTTGGTGCGATAGTTGATATGGCTGAGGAGACCTTCAAAATTTTGGGCTAATGGATCCCAGTTTACTTTAATTCAAAAGTGTGACCAAGGATTCCAACCACATGGGGCAAGTTAATCTCATGTACAGTGATGGTGTGATCCCTGTCCACTATCATCAATCAAAAACAAAACCAGGGTTTCTTCATCACATATAAATATGAAGGGCTGCCGCTCCGATCCACTGCTGCCCTATTGATCCCCTCTGGCCACCAAGTTATAGTGAGCACAGAGCTGGAAATCGAGATACCAAACGGGCTTTATGGAGAGATTCTTGGCCCTTATCAGCAATCACAATTCTAGCCCATGTGTCATAGGCATCATATTACCTATACAAAAAGAGAATAAAGTGTTACTAGCAACTCTACAAAAAGGACCGCTAAGGATCTGAAGACACCAGGTGGTGGCATATTTACATTTGGCCCCCTGTAAAAAAGGTCATTCGACTCCACAAGTTCAGTTTTCTGGATGAATTTGGTCTTCCCATTGGGCCTCAGTCTGGAAAAATGGTGGTAGTCCTGCGAGAAACCTTAACAAGGTTATCAGAAGAGCAGAAGTTTATGCAATAGATTTATTTGAAAAATAATGGGAAATCTTCACAGCCAATAAATATGACTTTGAATGCACTCGTGGAGTTGCACATCAGTTGGACACATGAGACCACCTTTCTATTTGTTTTGGACAATCCGCCACTCAAAGGCTGCAGAAGAGGTAGTTTCTGACAAAATAAGGAAGCTGCTGGAGCGGTGAATGCTGGAGCCATTTAAGAGCCCTTGGGTGTTGCCTATATTAATTGTTAAAAAGAAGGACAACACCAACTGGGTAGTAATTGAATACCATAAACTGAACCATATTGCCAAGAAGGACTTGTATCTGCTGCCTCATAATGATGAAACTTTAGAACGCCAGGGCTGCGCTCGTTATTTTTGGTAATGAATTTGATATCAGGTTAATTGGCAAATTGAGTTTCTGCCAGTGGATTAATAGAAGTGCGCCATAATCACCTCAAAGGGGTTGACTTAGCCCACCCATATGCCTCAAGCGCTGTGTAACGCCTCAGCTACATTCCAGATGGCTATGGACACTATTTTAGGTGATCACAAACTTTCATGTATCTTGATGTACCTTGATGACATTAATGTCTTCTTGTGGACGTTCTCATATCATCTCAATCATTTGGAAGAGGTATTCTTCCAGCTTGCAGAGGCCAACATTAAATCAAGCCCCGCAAATAATAAATCTTTAAAGGCCAATTGGAACATCTCAGGTTTGTGGTAGATGCTAGGTGATTTAAACTACAACCAGCCAAGGTAGAAGCCATCCGAAAGATGAACCAACCAAGTACCAAGTGGGATATACAGGTGTTTTTAGGCATAGTAAGGTAATACTGACGTTTTATTCCCAACTTCAGCTGTATATGAGCCTTACTCTTTGAGCTCCTACATGAAGAAACTCTTTTATAAGTGATGTAACGGCGTCATAGTGCCTTCAATACTTTCTGGACGGCGATGATTAGCGCCCCTGTGTTGCAATATTAACTTTGAGAAGGAGTTTATCATTTAGATTGGCGCTTCCCTTTCCACCATTAGAGCAGTATTGTCCCAGAAGGACAAAGAGGGGTGGAGCACCCCATCTCTTAATTCAGTCAAATTTTGAATTTCCACAAGAATAACTTACAATATGACAGAGCAGAAGTGCCTAGCTGTAATTTACGCATATAAGGCAGTTCTGAGCTTACCTTCATAATGTTAAATTTAGAGTCGTGATTGAAGACATTTCATTTCATTGGTTATAGGTTCTTTGAGAGCAGGAGTAACGCCTTGCGTGATGGTACCTCAAGCTTCAATCCTACGATTTTGAAATACTTCACCATCCTGGCGCAAAGCATCAGAACGTTAACTACTTATCTCAGCTGCTGACAATTGCTATAATGGTGGATCTGAGTAATTTGTTGTATGAAAAGATGGTTAGGGGCAAATATAATGATGAACCGCCTCAAGTTATTCAAGCACTAGATAGGATGATGGATGATAAAGTCTGATAAGATACTGAGTTATACAAGCATATTGGTGATGATATGCTAAGTTTCACGAAACTTCAGCCCAAATGCCCATCATTTTGAGCGCGCACAAGGCAGTAGGTCACATTGGGTTATTCAACACGTTAGAATTCTTGCAACCGCGCTATTATTGGAGAGTGTGCACTTTGAAGTGCTCAAAGAGATTTATTGCTGTCACCAATGTCAAATATTAAAGCTCTTCCACCACAAAACCTACTATTATTTGGTGAAGCATTGGTTCGTGTGGCACATGGTGTCCCTTGAGGTTGTATGGCCCTTACTGATGGCTTTAATTGAAACAAAAATATCTATGGCTATAAACCTTTTGACAAGGTGGGTAGAGGCCTGGGTAATAAGAGATTTGAGGGCGGTCACCGTTGCAAAGTTCATATTGGAGTGCATAGTTCAATGGAATGGTTGCCAAAGTACATACTTATTAACAACGGAACTAACTTAACCTCATACATTTTCCAATTTGAATGTTCTAATGGCCATTTGCGGGGCTCTAACAACCCCATACCATCCTGAGTCTAAGGAATGGTCAAAGTGGTTAATGAGACACTAGTAGATATACTCAGGCAGCTTAAAGCAGATTGACTGTTGTACTGGAGTACCCTCCTTTCCACCGCAGTCTTTGCCTAAAACATCAGTTATCACTCTGCAACTGGAAAGAGTCTTTTTAAGTTGCTTTATGGAAGGCATCCAGCTCTGCCTGAACTACTTTACTCATGTGTAGAGGACACCGGCGGAATCAAATCCACAACTCTACTTGATGACTTTGACGTCCATGCTGATCAAGATCCAGACTGAAGTGTACTCAACAGTTTAGCTAATATAAAAACAAAAATCACAACTCTGATCAACTAAAGCATAGTGGAATTTACAATTTGTGTTAGGTGAGAGTGTTTTTTTCCATGACCAGCATGGATTTGGGTGGCGGAATAAGTTAACCAGTAGATGTATTGGGCCCTTCAAGATAATAGAGAAAACTTGTGTTAATGCCTACCAATTAAGGACCCATCAAGTGGCTGGGTTATCAATTGTGTGCATGCTAAATTTATTCAAACTTATACCCAATAGAGGATAGGATAAAAATAATATAAAATTTAAATAAAATATTTAAAATATTTAGATATAAATAAAGTAAATTAAACTAATATAATAGATAAAAAATTAAAATAAACGATTAATAACTGTTCAGATAAAGATGATTTTAAAGGAAAGCAGAGAAAAACTCATATCATCGGTTAGGCTGCCTCAGGATTACCTCGTCACCTATGCTTCTTGCAGTGGGACTTATGCTTTGTTTGGTGGGAGGCACTTTTCTTGCTCTTTTTCCATTTTGTAGGAAGATCAGCTTTGGTAGGACCTTAAATGATTGGTAATTAAAGAGGAGGTTGCATAATTTGAGTTGAGGAGGTAAGTACCAGCACAAGGGATGACGCGCCAGTGGAATGAAGAGAGGTCGCAGCATATGAACTATGAAGGGGTGTGGGACTAGGCGACCAGGGTAAGAGTTGGAGAGGCAACAACTTATTCATAAAATTGAAGCAAACTCGCTCCAGCCCATCAAGAGCAAGACCTGTTACTACATCCGCTGGTGGTCATAGGATAATAAGGAGTACGCTATGAAGGGGGATATAGTCAGAGCAGACAGTGAATGAGGAGATGGTTTCTTGCCCTAGGGGAAAAGGATGAAGCCAGCGTCAGACAATACATGAGGAAATTTTCCAGGCTGGGCATGCATGCAGAAAGGGAGCAGACGCCAAATATGCCACTCAATGGGTCCAATCCAGCGCCGCCTATTGGAGTTCAACCACTGAACCTAACTCACCTGCAGGGAAAAGAAAACCATGTTCCCAAGGAGCGCCATTATGGGGAGGTGCCAGATTATAACATTGGCGTCCAGAGCTGCAAACGCGGCAGAAACCCCAGATTTCATGAAGTTTAGCCAGTTGTTCTGAAAATTCACCACCACTAAGTGATTGTCATTTGGAGCGTGGGGAAAATACCCTGACCATCTAGCTAGCACCCATTACATGAGCATAACATATAACGGACTGCTAATACCTCTGGATGAGGCATGGCAATAGGTGTAATTACTAGATAGCTGAAGCCATCAACTAGGAGCCACATCGCTTTATTAGCAAAAATGCCTCTGCTCTTCTCTCTATCCTAGCACAACTGCGCCACAAGATCACTGAAGGGCGCGTGCAAGGATGTCAAATGGCCAATGTACTCGGAAAGGAGCTCATCCTGGGCCAAGATATCATGGCATCTGCCTCTGGCACCCCCTCATAGCTCGGAGTAATTGAGAGCCTGGGTAGTGGAATTTGGCCTAGGTCGCCCACAATGACGTCATACCACACATGTAGGAAATCCGCTGGGGCTCAGGGACAAGTTGCTTTTTGTGACTCAGAAAAGATTATATTAACGTTCAAGGCAGCGATACTGAAGACTTATCATCCAGTCAAGGGGAGGTAATGTCAGGAAAACTATTTGACTGGACAATAAGCCTAAAAAAATTGATGGTGGATCATTGGTTATCCATCAAAATTGAGTTTATTGCATCTAATAATTTAACACTTTTGATATAGATCAACTCTGAGTAATTTGACCTCAGCCAAATGTGGGAATCCTGCCAGAATTCCCAATTGATGAGATGAGTATGATGGACAAAGGAGAAGCTTATTAGCGGTGTATTAGCCAAAGAGCGCACAAAGCGATGAGTGAAAAGGGGAAGATGAAGAATGAAGATAAAGATTTTTAGTTATAATCATGTATGAAATTACACCGTGTTGATTAGAGGTTAAAACAGTATTGGACTCTGTCATTAAGAAATAAGGCTAATGTTTGTTGAAGCCTTTGACTTCATTGTGTTTTAATTCGTTTGTTCAAGAAATGATGATCCTCATCTCATCTTTCCGTTGCATCATTGGAAACCTTCCTGTGCAAACCTTTAGCAAATTATAGTTTATTCCCAAGATTTTATAGCATATCTTAAATTGTTTTTTTTGTATTTTTTCCTCATTTTATTTTTTTGTCTTTTTTATAATAATACTTAGTCAATAATTAGGTTCAGAGGTTTAATCCTGTTTCCCCTACTCTGTTTAGTGATTCATTTTTTGATCTTACCCAGCTGTCAGACATTTGGCCTTGCCGTTGAAAGATAAGAATATGGTAGGTCAAATTTATCAAAAAAGGGGAAATGTCAGCCCTTTGCAATTTTTCAAATGCCCTTAAAAATGATTTAAATGCTAATGTTGAGAAAACTGGCCAAAAGACCCTGGCCAATTCATGGTGGAATCCCTTAAACCAGGGTAACACCAGTTCAAAACCCGCACAGGCACTTTAGTAAAATCAAATGATCAGGTTTTGTTAATCGCACAATGGACTTTGTGGAAACCAGTAGAAGGTACTCCCCCAACCAGCACCAAGTCCTCCACCATGCCTGTGCGGGGGCCTCCCCCCTTTATATGTGTGTCAGCAGCCTCCTGAGGTGAGAAAAAATTCTTGAATGGTGATTGGTTGTGGTATATTAAACCTTGCCACATGGGTATATTCTGCCCCAAAACCCCTACGTCCATTTTACTAAAATTAACGATCTCTCCCAATGATCTGATAGGATCAGCACCCATATTCCCTTAATTGAAAAGCATCAAAGCTATTCCAAACCTATCCTTAAATCCCTCTGAACTTTCAAAAATAGTATAAATATTAATAGTTGAAAATTGGAAAGGGATCAAACATCTTTTACCCCTGGCGTAGCACCAATAAACCTCTAAAAAACCCTTATTTTATTAGGTTTATAAGTTTAAAAAAGTTTATTATTTTTGTGGTATCAATTCCCCCATTGTTGGATTTTGGGGAGTTAAGCACCTAGTGAGCATTAAAAAACCAGAATTTTCAACAAGTGGTGCTCACTACAGGGGTACTTGTATACCACCAAAATTACTACAAATCTGGAACTCGGGGTTAACTGCATTAGAAAACCAACTATTCAGTGCTTTGTCTCGCCTCAAAAGGCTTGAGAAGCACTCCTCCCAAAGCCCTGTTATATGTAGACCTCCTTTCTGAGATAATTTCATTCCTGGTGAGGCCAGTAATGCCTCCTTCCTTTATATTTTATGAATTTGTGAAAAAAGAGCGACTGACCACCAAAAAACAGGTATATCCTTCCCTGTTTGAATAGAATGGCTCAAGAGATCATGGTTCCTCAAATGGCCACACTTACCACCTGGGCGGAGGTCAAACAAGCGCTGATAGATGAGTTTGGTTTAAAGCAGAACTTACAACGACAAAAGCAGGGCTTCATGTGCCTTAGCCTGAAAGAGGGTGAATCAATCCCCTCATTTTTTGAGCATTTCTATAGCAAAGCTCAAACTCTGTTGTTGGCTAAACTGCTTCCTCTCAATGATGCTATTGCAGATATCGTGGCTATCTTGCCATCTTACCACTCTATAGCAATGTATATCTCTGCAGTTAAGCATATCTTCCAAACTGTACGGGATATCAAAGAGGCATTTCTAGCAGTAGCTGAAATCTATGAGCCTGAACTTTTTCAAGACGTTCCAAAGTGGGAAGCAGCTTAGATCTTTTCAGCCTCTTCTATGGCTGTATCTCAATGGAACCTAGCTGCTGAATAGCTGCAACGACCTAATAATCCTCCACCGTGTGAGGATAACCAGCGATTATTGGCAGTTAAAGGGCAACGCTTCCCAGCTTCAGGTTCAAAAGCTCAGCCTAAGAAGGCAATTATCTCTTTGCCTGGTCCCTCTCTTGCCAAGTGGTCTACTATTATGGATAATGCATCACACCCTTCTAAGCCGCTTTCTAAATTTCCCTCAGCCTCAACTCAGGCTGCTTCTAGCCCAAAACCTGCTTAGATGGGGCAGTTCAAGACGATCCCTCCTAAGGCAACTTTTAAAGCCATTACACTTCTGCCGTCTTCCCCAAAAGTTGGTACAGCCACGATGCTCCTGTCAAAAGTTAAAAGGGTAGATGCAGCTTATAAAGCCCTCCCCTGTGAGGAAATTAAGCTTGTTTCTACGTCAGCACTTAGTACCAGTTGAGGTGCATTGACAATCCCAGATGATGACGGAGTCTGAGGGGGGTGATGAAGATGCTGGCTATTATGTTTTGGGAGCACCAATGGAAGTGCAAGTTACGGATAGTTTGAGGCCAGAAAGAATTGATGTTGGCATCATACCAAGACAAACCTACATTTATCCTTGTTGAGATTTTCAGAGGTGATTGATACCGCTAGTGATGCAGACCAGCTTATTGGGACAGTGATACAATCCACCCAGCGGGTGCATACCCTTCAGTAAATAAAAGACAACTACCTTGAGATGGCTAAACGCCTTTCTTCCATACTCCGTTTGAAGGAGGTTTTTGCCCTTCCCCCTACTTTTGGTACCACTATAACCAAGGTAGAGGTTGCTATGAATAAAGTGCGCATTCTAGCCATCATTGGTATGGGTGATTCGGTGAACGTGGTATTTTTGAAGCTCATTAAGAAAATTAAGTTAGCATCTGATCTGGACTATTCTCAAGAGTATGGAACAGCTGGGCCTAACAATACTCGAGATATTGGAGCCTACTTTTCTCTACCCATAAGAATTTGGAAGCCCTTACTTGATGCGCCTGCAGTGGCTTTTGAAAACAATGCCTACGATCTGCTCCTTGGAACTCAATTTATTATTGAGTATGAAGAAATTATTAATATAAAACAGGGATTTCTCTCCCTTTTAAATTATGAGGTTCCCCTAGTCTTTACAAATGATGAGCCTAAGAAGAAGGAATATACATGCGTAGTGGAGTACCCTTCTTCTGTCCTCACCCTTATTTATATCACATCAGGCTGAAACACAAAAAATCTGCCTGACTCTATGGATGGTTTTAGGATATACCATTGTATGCGTCAGAGGAGGTAGTTGTCAAAGCTGGTGAACAAAAGGTGATAGACACCAAAATTACTTTGAAAATTCCCCGCACCTGCCTTCTGCACTTAACAAGCATTAATGGAATAAGCTCTTTGGAACCTCAGTTGTTGCCAGGTATCTTAGACCCTGCCTACCAGCGACCTATCAATATTCTGCTGGGGAATCTCACCAACAAAGACATGGTTTTAAAGAAGCATCAGGAGATTGGAAAAGCCCTGTTACTTCCTATCAATGACATCCATCAAGTCCATTATATTGGGTCTATGCTAGATATGGGACTACCCACAGACCAAATAATCTGCACTTTGCCCAACGTGCAGATCTCTGATGAGCTAACTCCCAATGAGCTTAATAAAGTTCACTCCTTACTGAAGTCCTTTAGTGACATCTTCTCCAAATCTGATACTGATTATGGGCATATGAAGGGTTGGTGCCACACCATTGATGTTGGGGATGCCATACCTATTTGATCCAAGCCTAATCAAAAATCAAAAGTTGAGGAGCTCCAGATGAGAACGGAGTCTAAATAGTTACTGGACGCTGGCCTACTAGTGCCTTCTCAAAGTCCCTGGTCATCTCCTCTTTTACTCATAAAAAAGAAAAATGGTGGCCATCAAGTGGCTATGGACTATTGTAAGCTGAATAATCTCACCAAGAAGGTTAACTACCCCATCCCCCGAAATAATGACGCTCTGGACCACCTCTCTGGGTCTAAATTCTTTTCCGCCATGGACTTGGCTAGCGGATACTGGCAAATAGACCTCTCGCTGCAAAACCAGGAAAAATGTGCGCTTATCTGTAGTGAGGGTCTTTTCCAACCTACTCAATTACCACAAGGGTTTTGCAATGCACCCGCATCTTTTCAGTGAACCATGGACTAAATTTTGCAGGACCTGAAGCTCAGTTGCTTCATTGTATATCTAGATGATAGCACCGTTTTTTCCCGAACCTTAAATGAGCATCTTTCTCATTTAAAGGAAGTTTTCCAAAGGTTGCGGCCTCTAACAATAAGCTGATGTCCTCCAAATGTACTTTCTTCCAAAAGAAGGTAAATTTCCTGGGGCACTCCATCTCATCTGTTGGGATCCAGCCTCTTCAAGATAAGGTCGAGGCGTTATCCAAGATGCCTGCTCCCAAAACCCTATGCAATATTCAGGTGTTTTTGGGCATAATGGGGTACTACCATCAAAAAACCCCAAATTTGCTCAGCTCAGTGAACCCCTTGTACGACTTCTAACTAAAAACGCCCCTTTTTATTGGGGAGTAGAACAACAAGCTGCTTTTGAAATGTTAAAAAAGCTGCTGCAGTAACGGCCTATTCTGCAACACCCTGATTATAGTAAACCCTTTATGCTGTTTACTGATGCTTCTGACTACGCGGTTGGAGCTATCTTGGATCAACTGGATGAGCATAAGGTTGCTCACCTTATTTCATATTTTAGCAAGATTCTCTCTAAGGCTGAACACAACTATAGTGTTATAGAGAAGGAATGCCTGGCCTTTTTGCTTGCTGTTAAACATTACCGCCCTTTCTTATATGGGACCTCATTTCAAGTGGTCACTGATCATGCCTCTTTAAAGTGGTTACAAAATATGAAGGATCTCACTGGGCTGCTAGCATGCTGGGTTTTAAAGCTCCAGAACTATGATATGACCATTGTACACCGAGCTGGAACAAGCCACATGAATGTTGATGGGTTGACTCGGCTGCCCATCCTTCATTTAAATAATAGTGAAGTGGAGAATTTACATAATCTTCTAATGACCCCTGATTCTTGGGAGGATGAGGATGAACCAGTTCAGAAGATTCTAGCTCGCCATTCCCATACCACGAAGGTGGCTAATGGACATCTGTATAAGAAAGTGGGGGTGAATTGGTTACCATACCTTCGACCTTCAGAACGAGTACCTGTCATTATGGAGTCTCATACCCTCCTAGGACATAGTGGAGTGTGGAAAACCTATGAGTGGGTAAAAGAACGCTACTATTGGGAGGGAATCATGGAGACCATCGTCAAAGTCTTGGATGCCTGTTTAATACAAGAAGCAGTCCAAATTTAAAACAAAGTATCATTGTAAGACTACCACCCTCAACAGCCTTTCCACACAATAAGTTTCGATGTGGTTGGCCCTCTTCCCCAAACTATGAGTGGAAATCGATTTATATATGTTGTTATTAATCACTTTACCAAATGGGTCAAGGCAGTGGCTATCCCAGCTCAGACGGCTAAAGCCACAGCCAGTTTCCTCCACCAGTATATCTTTACCTAACATGGTTGCCCCAAGTTTTGTTCTGCGATAATGGTAAAAGCTTCACCTCTCAAGTGGTGAAGATTCTTGCAACGTCTATGGGCACCCAACAGCTCTTTTCCGCCCCCTACAACCCTTCAACCAATGGTACGGTGGAAAGAGCAAATGGGACGCTGGTTTCTATATTATGAAAATGACTACTTCAGATCCCCTCCACTGGGATCAGTACTTACCAAGTGCTCTCATGGCTTCCGCATCAGCTATCATTGTATCCTTAAAATGTTGCCTTTCTGAGTATTGTATGGGCGAGAACCTGGAGTTTCAGCTCTACTCGCTAAAGATATCTTCACTGACAAGGCTAATCCTGAGCAAGCTATGAAAAAGTTAGCCCAGAATATCATACAGTTGCAATCCGAGGCAATGACAAACTTAGCCAAGACAGTTACAAAGGAAGGAAGGGCTGCAAATAAGCTCTGGGCCCCTCTTCTCTCTTTCCAAGTGTCTGACTTGGTGCTTTATTATCATAATCGTATTACCCCCTTAAGGGAGAAACTCAGGTCCATCTAAGAAGGGACATTCTCAATTACATATAAGTGAGGGGATGAGTATTCAATTAAATCCCTTTCTTCCAGAGTTACCATAAAAAGGGTCCATGGACGCTTTCTACAGCCTTATTCGCCCCCCAACATTCTAGAGGGGGTGATGTCAGACATTTGGCCTTGCCACTGAAAAATAAGAATGTGATAGGTTGAATTCAGCTGCAAAGAGGAAATGTTGGCCCTTTGCAATTCTCCAATGCCCATAAAAATGATTTAGATGCTAATGTTGAGATACTTGGCCAAAAGACCCTGGCTGATTCTTGGTGGAATCCTGTAAACCAGGTTAATACCAGTTCAAAATCCGCATGGGCACTTTCAGTAAAATCAAATGATCAGATTTTGCCAATTGCAAAACGTACAATGGAGAAATCAGCAGAAGGTACTCCCCCAACCAGCACCAAGTCCTTCACCATGCCTGCGCGGGGGCCACTCCCCTTTATAGGCGCGGCATCAGGCTCCCAAGGTGAGAAAAATTTCTCAAATGGTGATTGGTTGTGATATATCAAAACCTTGCCACATGGGTATATTCTGCCCAAAAACCCCCAACGTCCATTTTACTAAAATTAAATAACTTTTCAAACGATCTGATAGAATTGACACCCATATTCCCTAAATTGGAAAGCATCAAATCTATTCCAAACTGTAAATTTTTGGGACGTTTACTGCACAGGTTGGTCGTTGAGTAAAACTACAAACACTAATTGTATGGTGACAACTAGTAGGTTGAGTCTTCAAAATAAGTGATAATGAATCCACTCTAGTAATGGTAATTGAGAAAAACAACTAGGGACTTATTTCCCTTCATTTTTAATTTAAAAGTAAAATATAAAACTATATTGCAGCTGAATTCTGTTTTTTATTAGAAAATGTTAGGGGTTTTTATAGGCAGAATGCGGAAAACTTTTCGCATAATTCTCTGAAAATCAACTGATTAGTCTTTAAAACTAATAACCCTTGAGATTAACTTCTGACAGTAGTGAATGTCTTCATCTTAATTAATCCCCAGCAGTGTAACCATTTACGGATCTGCAACCATCCCCATGTGTTAGGAACTGTACACAGATGGTTTGAGGACCATGTTACCTGATTACGACTTCAAGCTACTGCCAAAACAAGCGTTAAACAGCTTCAGTAGCTTCATTAAAATGACCCTAATCGTTCAGCGCCTCTTCTGTAACGATTTATTATAGCAATCCAACTATCAGCAATCATTCCCTCATCAAATTACTAATTAATATTGTCAGGTGGGATGCCTGAAGAAATAATTAAAACAATTATCAGATTATGTCCTTTAATGAAATTCAACTGTTAATTTAGTCAGGGATGATCCTCAACGAAATAGTAATCAGATCTTATCATTGGATTAGGTCTTTTGATTAATTATGACTAATAATTTAATCAGGCATGATGGCCGATGAGATATTAATCAAAACAATTGTCAGATCATGTCCTTTAATGAATTTCAACTACTAATTTAGTCAGGGATGATCCCCAACAAAATAGTAATCAGATCTCATCATTGGATTAGGTCTTTTGATTCATTATGACTAATAATTCAGTTGGGCGTGATGCCTGACAAAATATTAACCAAAATCAACTGTCAGATTATATCCTTTAATTATTTATGGCTAATAATTTAGTTAGCAACCATAGCCAAACAATCAGTTGCTTTAGCAACCATCAATTTTAAATGGCAAGCGAGATGGATAATGTGGTCAACCAAATTTACAACACAAACCTATCCCTGAATCCCTCAAACCTTTGAAATTAGTATATATACTAATCATTGAAAATTGGAAAGAAATTGACTCTCTTTTACCCCTGCGTGGCACCAATAAACCTCTAAGAACCCTTATTTTATTAGGTTTAAGGTTAAAAAAAGTTTATTATTTTTGTGGTATTTAACCCCATTGTTGGATTTTGGGGAGTTAAGCACCTAGCGAGCATTAAAAACCCCAAAATCCAACACCAGCTACCATGGTTCAGAAGTCTATTTTAAAGATTTAACCACCTATCATGGTTCAGCGGTCCCCTGGGACTTGACCAAAGCCTGGATTTAACCTATTTTTAGCAGATTTAGTTTTCCTTTGGGAACAATGCAACATATTATTCCCCTATATTTAATACTTGAGATAGTATGGACCCAAAAACCTATACAATCATCTGTGCTTTTCTTAAACATATATGCATCAATCGCCAGTATGTCAATCACATCAAGTGGACTGACCACAAAGCATCCAGCTTATTTCTTATTCCAAAACCATGGGTGTAGCAATAGTCCAACCTATCCCCAACATGGTACTCTTGTATCACTGATCAGTTCTTGTCATCCGTCATCTTCACTTTACTTTTTTATTTAAGGTTGTACTAAATGCCTGCTTTTGAAGTTCAGTCATGATACTTTCCAGCTAGTTCAGATATTGATTAGTGCACATCCCTGATGCTGGTTCTATGGCAGAATACAAGATTGGTGGTAATGATACTATTTGTCCATATAGTAATTTGAACGGCGTTTTCCTGTTGCCATATGATGACTGATATTGATGGCGAAGGTAACTGAACTTAGATATGTTTCCCATGTGGAATTTTCCCCATAACCAACTTTCATAGTGTTGTGGCTAGCGTTCCATTGACTCTTTCTACCATTCCATTTGTTTCTGGCTGATATGAAATGGATACCACTCATTTGATTCCAATCAGTTTGTTAAGCCTTAGTATCACATAGGAGGTAAAATTAGTTCCATTGTCGCTCAATAAAACTTGCAGTCATCTATGACGGTGCACCACTTTGTCCAGGATGAATCTCGTCATGTTTTTAGCATCCACTTAGCTCTAGGCTCTGGTTTCAACCTGTTGAGATTTGGTGTATGGACTAAAGTCCACCAAAAGTTGTACAGCAGTTAATACACATTGATACAACGGGAGAGTGATATGACAATCGCCATCACTTAAATTATATTAATAACTAAAAAAATGGAGACCAAGGGCTCCAGAAACCACTTTCTTTATTATTCAGCAAAACCCTTCTACTGTTTAACCTTCAAGATCTTTATCCTCCAAAATCGCTTTGTAACTACCAACTAAAAACAAACCTGTTCTTTTCCCTTCGTTTTCCAATTATATGCACATCTACTTGACCACTCTCTGGCCCATATTCGCAGCTACTCAGCTTCTCCAACTTCCATTGTACTTATCTCATCATTGGGGTTTTGGAAGAATTTCCATATTCTAGCCAGATTTGAATTGCTTAGCGTTAATTCATCTTGCATCATCTTAAATTATAAAAAGTTAAACCTGATTCCAGAAGATAACTGATGATTCGCCATCAATATTTTAGGATTATTATCCAGTCATATCATATTTTCTGACATTACCCCCTTGACTGGATGATGTCAGTGGTTCCACTCCTGCTAACGTCTTCCTTAATGCTTCCTGTTCCCTCCACGCAACTGAGCTTCAAAACCCCAGAGATCTTCTTTGATTATGGCATGGCAGAGAGGTAGGAGACACTGGCCAAATTACTACCTGAGCTGTCAGTTACCCTTAGCTACAAAGGAGTGCCAGAGATAGATGATACAACTGTTTTGATGCAGGAGGAGCTCCTTCCTGAGTTCTTCAGTCATACAGCGCTCATGCATGACCCTTCTTTTGATCACGTGGCACAGCTGTGCATGGTGGAGAGCGGAGCAGTGGTCCTTCATATGATAAAATGGCATGGCTCCTGGTGGATGTCTTTAGCTGTCTAATTCTTCCTCCTATTGCCAAAGCTCATCCATCAGTACTATCAGTTTGACAAATGCTGTTCTTTGTGCAGTGGGTGTTAGCTAGCTGGTTAGGATATTTTTCCTGAACTCTGAATCACTATTGCTCACTAGGGAATAACTTCCAGAAAAGCCAGCTGACTTAATGCGTTCTGGGGTGTGCGCCACACTTGAAGCACTGGACGCCAATGAACTAAACTGGTATCTTCTCATAATAACGCTTCTTGGAACATTGTTTTCTTTCCTCCACCAGCTGAGTTAGTTTCAGCAATGGAGTGTCATTGACAGCTCTGGAGTGGGCTTGTTGGCAGCCTTTACTTTGTCTACCCCCTTCCCCCACGCCTATCCCATCCAGAATGTTTTCCTCGTGTATTGTCTGGTATTTGCCACATCCTTTTCCCCTAGGTCCAGAACCCATCTCCTCGCTTGCTTTCTGCTCTAACTATATCTCCCTTCATATTGTATTCCTTGCTATCCCATGACCAACAGTGGATGTGGTTGTGAGCCTTACTCCTAGTGGCCCAGGCGTGCGTTTATTTTTATCATCTAACCACCCTGTTGCCTTCCCAATATATTTCACCCCCTCCTCTGATGACTCATCCTCTTCCGCCTCAGCTGACCCCTAAAGGATCCAGTAAATCCAAAACTATCTTCATGATGGCGGAAGAAAAAGAAGCGTGTATCTTGATGGAAATAAGTGGTGGCAAGGCAGTTTTGAGTCAACCTAATGGCGGGGTGTTTGCAAAAAAATACAGTATTATCCTACCCGGCTATGTAGTTATATTCTATTTATTTTCTTCTTTTTTTATTAATTCATTATTGATTTCTAATTTTTTTCGTTTTATATGGTTATATTCCTAAAGAAACTTATTATGCACCAGTTCTGATCTGACCACTTGCTGGTTCTTTGGTGGTATATGCATTGGCACCCATCTTTTTATTAACTCAAAAGGTCTGATACATATACTTTCCAACTTGTTCCGCGCATTTAAAACCATGCTGATCATGGAACAGGACCATCTCCCCTGTAGCAAACTGTGAGAGTCTGATATGCCATAGCTGATCAGCATCATGATCTCAGATCTTTTTTTCTAAACTGGTGAGTATGCTTCAGTCTGAAGTTTGATTAACGTAAGAGTCAAAGCTGTTAAATAGTGCTGTGAATCAATTCTTCCAGCTTCCTCTACACAGGAATAAAGTTGTGCATGCAGGGCTGAGTGCCTTTCATAAAGCAGCTGAAAAAAACTTTTCTGGTCACAGAGTGATAACTAATATTTTAAGTGAAGACAGCGTTAAAGAGGAGGATACTCCAATCTAACGGTCTATCTGCCACCAGCTTCCTGAGTATATTAACCAGTGTTCTAATCACACGCTCAATCATTCCATTAGACTCAAGATAGTATGAGTTCAAAGCACCCCGCGGTTGGCCATTAACTCATTCAACTTGGGGAGGATATGAGAGGTAAAGTTGTTACCATTGTCAGTGAGTATGAACTGTGGCCAACCATGCCATTGAACTATACTTTACAACATAACTTGAACACAAAGACCTTCCCCAAATTCTTGATTGCATGTGCCTCTACCCACCTTGTCAAATGGTCTATAGCTACCAGGATGCACTTGGAGCGATTTGCGCCCATTGGCAAAAATTCCACAGCATTGAATGATACTGTATGCCAAGCAAAGTGGGGCTTTACAAGCCGATAGGATGTCTTCTAGTAAAAGGGCTTTTCTGCTTGGTATTGGTGACATCTGGAATTTTTTCAAGCATGTCAAAATGCATGATTTTCCAAAAATAGTGTGGTCACAAGAACTCCAACACTTTGCATAACCCACTGTGATCTAACGCCTTATGGGCACTTGTGATAGTGTCTGTGACGATCAAGCCTTTGCCAGGTCGCCACAAAATTTCCATATTCCCCTATGGGGATATGAAGACAATTAAATATCCTGACCACTGTACCAACTGTACTCAGCAGGTTGAGAAAGGCTGGGGGCGCAGGGGGCTCCCCTCTGAGAGGGCGATGTGACGATCAAGGCGCTGCCTGACCATCCCATAGCTTTGAGCCCCTAAGGTAGGCTATTGGGTCTCTTAATAATACTAGCAATGATAATATCGTAGGGTTTGAGGACAATGACCCTCAAAAATGGCATTCTGATGAATCAGATGCTAACGAATTGAATAAGCCTCAGAGTGGAGGTGGCAAGGGCTGGCATAAATGGAAATTAGGCCAACCAATGGCTGCCAACCCACAATCCGCCAAAATGGAAAATTATGAGGACAACGTCAAAGGGCAGCCAGAGAATCAGGGGCTTCCAAGCCGAATTTTGTCATTAATAAAGGTAATTAGAGTTGAGGGGAGCAGCAGCTGAATGAATCAGAAGTCGCCAAAAACTTTTTAATGAATTTAATTTTAAAGTTTATGATAAGGTCAACACAGACATGCCAAGCTCCGATTTATCCCCAATAGTCAATAAAAATACAGAAAAGTTTCCGTAACGCCTGGGGTACCTAACAAACAGTCTAGAACAGGCCTAGATGGAAATATGGGGGGCTGAGATTCTCAAAAATAGGCTTGCAGATAGACCGCCGCCTGAGGACTCCATGGGAAAAAATTCTCCCATATCTTTACTTCATAACATAAATACAACCAGACGAAGGTGTTTTTGACAACTTCATTTTCTTCTAATATGAAATAAAAGACCTCAAAAATCGAAAATGAATTTTTAAATCTTAAATAATTTTTTAAGATTTTGTGAAAGTTTTTGGACCTTGAAGGGGAAATGAGCTATACCTTTGGTTTTAACAAGGCCGTCGCCTCTATGTACGCCCTCTCAGGTGGAAAGACAATCCTCCTAAATGTCAAATTATTCTTAACATCTTTCAAGGGTTTAGCAGCAACCGTTCATCAAGCCAATGAATGGGATCATTAACCACCTCTGCACTCTCCTGCTTGTGAGCCCTTGCCTGGGCCCTCCTGCCAAATCAGTTCATGGCAATATGGAAAGAGCCCGTTCGTCACAATGTCTGGTTGAGCAGAGGGTTTTAAGAAATTCAGATCAACCCCACTGACCTGTTTATATAGCTCATCATTTTCAAAATAAGTGCTAGCCCTCGTTCCATCCAACGCCTGAATAACTTGAGGTGGTTTGTTGGCATATCTGCCACTGACGTCTTGTTGTACAGTAAATCACGAAGATCTAATGTCACAGTGACCATTGGTAGCTGGGATACACAGCCATGGTTTTGATGCTTGGCCCCAGGATGGTGAATTATTTCAAAGTTGTAGGCTTGAATCTTAAGGGCCTATCATGCAAACTGTCCCTCTGGCCCACGGAGATTCTAAAACCAATGAAAAGAAGTATGGTCAGTCATGACCTTGAATTTTACTCCATATAGGTACACCCAAAACTGCTTGTAAGCGTAAATAACAGCTAAGCACTCCCACTCAGTCACCATGTAGTTCCGCTCATGACATTTCAGTAACTGCTGCAGTAAGCGACAAGGTTCTCCAACTCCTTGTCATTCCATTGAGATAGTACCATCCAACAGCAAAAATGGAGGCATCTATCTGAATGATGAAATCTTTCTCAAAATTTGCATATTGTAACACCAGTGCACTAATCAATTCGCGCAGAGTGTGTCAAGAGAACATTGTTGTCATTCCATCCAGTCAAACGCAGCATCCCTCTTCAGGAGCTCAAAATGTGGGGCCCCAATACTATTAAAAGTGGGAATGAAGCGTCAGTAGTATCTGATAATGACTAGAAACACTTGAATATCCCTCTTAGTACTGGGCCATTCCATCTTCCTAAATCTTCTACCTTCACCAATAGCGTTCTGAGTCCTTTTGAGTCCACCACTAACCCAAAATACTCTAGTTACTCTTTGAACTGGCACTTATGGGGCTTAATCTTAATGTTTGCTTTGGTAAGCTGGCGGTTTATCTTCTCATAATGATCCAGGTGCTCTGAAAACATCTAGGATAAAACGTTAGTATTGTCAAGGTAGACAAGGATGCATGACAACTTCAGATTACCTAGAATAATATCTATGGACGTTGAAATGTATATGGGGAGTTGCATAGCCTTTGCGGCTTATGGGTGGGCTGGAATGCCTTTTGGAAGTGATAATGACGCACTTCTCTTGTTCCGCTGCTGGCACTCAATTTGCCAATAACAATATCAGGTCCATGGCCAAAGATAGTGAGCTCCACCTAATAAATCTAATTCATCATCAATTTGAGGCAGTAAGTATGAATCTTTTTGGAGAATCTGTTCAGCTTCTGGTAGTCAATCACTACCTAGTTAGTGTCGTCCTTCTTTTTAACACTTATACAGGTGAAGCCCAAGTACTCTTGGAGAGCTTTAGCATTTCCTGCTCCAGCAGCTTCTGTTTTCGTCAGAAACTACCTCCTCCACAGCCCTTAAGCGGCGGACCGACTGTGATTGAATAGAAAAATGATCTCATGTGTCTACCTAAAGACCTACTCCCTGAGCGCATCCCAAATCAAGATTGTCAGCCACAAAAATCGCACAATACTAATCAAATAAGGCCAGGTTTCCATCCTTCTGTTCTTCCAATAACCCCGCTAGGGCTTCTTGTGGAACCATTATCGTTACACCAGGAAGTTGTCCAGTAAGAAGCCAAACTCGTCCAGCAATTCAAATTCATGAACCTGTAATACCTCATCAATAGAGGTCAGGGTCAAGTACACCACCACTTGAAGTTGGCAAACCTCCAACTGCCCCTTCTGAAGGTTGGCTAGCAGCACTTTGACTTCCCCTTGTCCATTTAGTATGATACCTGGGGCCACGTGGGATTCAATATGATATTGTTAATAGGGCCCCAAGTCCTCCTTATAAAGCTCTTTGGGTATCTTGATATCAAGCTCCATTCCCACAATAGCTTGGTGCCAATAGGGAATTGTCACAGAAGCTGAATATCGGAGTGGTAAACCCTAGTACTAATATATTTGATGAGGGAGGACAATCATTTTTCTAAGCGCAGATACCATACAGGGATTAATCCATCACAGTACGCAAGATTAACCTACCCCACACGGATGGAATCCTTAGGCACCCCACTCAGGTGAAGTAATCTGGAATCCTTTGACCCAGAATCTCGAAAGTCTCTTCTGCCATATCCACTACAACACCAAAGTGGCGCAGGAAAGCTGCTCTTATCAACAGGTCATAGTTGTTTTTTTGGCAACACAATCGCTGGTGTGAAGATAGTGATTGACCCAATCTGCAGGGGTAGCGCATTATACGCTCCTTCTGAAAATGGCGCACTCCTCCCCAGCGGCTATATACACCATATGATGCTCTATTTCAGTTTCAGTGCCAACTTAGTCACAAAACTGGTTATTACAATGTTAACGGGTGCGCACATATATATATTTGTATTCACTTTGGCTTTTGCAATAAAAATATCACAATATATGCACTCCAAATAAGAAGAATCTTATGTATTTAATATGTGAATATCCAGTGATCATTTGTCTCAAGGAACTGCATAATGCCCTCTCTTACCTTTAGGTATTCCTTGATAATTGCTGCCACCGGAATGCCAACGTTCACCCCTTTCAATGAGGGCGCCTCAGAGGAGGATTGGGGTCTGTCAGATGAAGTATGCTCCAGGATCTGACAGGCGCAAGGTTTTTGAAATCCCTTGATGCCCCCTCCACCCCAGCCTTTTTGGATTGCAAATGTTCAGCTTGTGTAAGTCGTCCGTAGGTTGCTGATAGAGCAACTAGTCCACAGGATAACAAGGTCTGGTGGAAAAATCTTATTTTGTTCTACGAGATAGTTGAAATTGAACTGGTGGAGATATAGAGTCTCATCTTTACTCCTCTTGAGCTTTTCTCTGATCATACTGGTTCAACTGTACAACGTTCACCTACCAGTTAGCGGGCAATTCAAGGCAATATGACCAAGGCGACCACATGCTAACACATTACTCTGGAGGCATCCCATCTCTGAGTATTCTGGAACAGTTTAATTTGAGGGTTGATCGATGGATTGTAATTTGGCTGAGGGCTATATGGCAGATGAGGATTAACAAGTGGGTTATAGATTGATCATTGGAAGCCACTTAAAGGAAGAGCTCCAGCAGCAATCATAGAAGGTTTCTGCTCTGGCTTAGGCGGACTGTATGTTGCAGACAACTGGCGCAGGTAATTAACTATTTTGAGCAAGGGGTATCTCCTTTCAGGACTGGAGCCATCGCATCTGACAGTTCTTGATGTGTTTTTACCGCAGTGGTTATTGAAAGTCTGACATCAGCATTGGACAACATGCCGCCCCAAATAAGACGTGTGCTTCAGAGGTAAAAAATCCATGAAATCTGTCTAGGTTTCATTCCACTAAAACCTGATGGTCAAGAAGGTGGCCTTTTGCTGGGCCATTTTCTCTGCTTCCCAAACAAGCGTAGCACCATCTCTTTGACCTTTAAGTAGGTGACAGCTGTTTCAAAGCAACACGTAACCTGGTTGCCACTCTTGACGTCTTAGGTGGAGATCAACTGTTTGAACTTATGACGGTCCAAAGCTCCATCCATACAAATTCAAACCATTTAAAGAACCCATGCATGTTCTTCTCACAATTGAACGAGGCAACTTATTGTTGCACGTTTCCTCATCAAGCTCAATACTGCAAGCTCTCGGGCAAACTGAGGAACATCCTGATGGGCATAACTTGGTCCTCAATGAGGAAAGGACGCAGATGGGAAAGCAGAACTCAGTTATTGGCTGATATGGGTGTGACTTGGGCTTCCTCGGTTGAAAGCACTGTGAACACATGTGAAACTCCCTTTGAAGAAGCAGAATAACCTCCTGAGCTATTACTCTGAAGATACAGACTTCTACGGCTGGCTTGACCAGTGAAGCGCTCCTCAGACTCACCCTTAACTGCTTATTTATCACAGTGCCCCAGTTATTTGGTGTCATCTTCTTAATGGTTGGCAGTCCTGCATCGAACATTACAATAGGAAGGTCCCTCATCCGGTCTCTTCTCTATGCACTGCCTCCAATTTTTAATTCTTCTAAGAAGGTCAGCTAATAACTCGTTCTGCAGGTCGAGGTTATTAAGTTTTCCAGATAATGCTGTAATCTGATCAACCAAGACCTTATGCTCACAATGAACCTCTTTTTGGTTTGGCACACGGTGTTTAGGACAAGCTTGAGTTTGGTGTACTGTGTCAACTTGATGGACGAAGGCGGTTTATTGTCAGCTTTAGATATAACTTTCATTGATACAGACAGGTGAACAGGCTTATGTGTTTGAACCAATTGAAACCTGTAGTGAGCACCAATGTTGAGAATTTGGCGTAATGGATTTAAGTTTACCAATAAAGTTGTATATGAGTAATTTCCACTGATAGAATGGTAGAGTGATATGAACACTGTCCCTGAATTATAATAATAACATAAAATGGAGACCAAGGGCTCCAGAAAACACAATCTTTATTATTTGGCAATGCCCTTCTACTGTTTAACCTTCAATATCTATAGCCTCCAAAATCACTCTGTAGCTATCAAATAAAAACAATCCCCTTCTTTTCGCTTTGTTTTCCATCTTATGCCCGTCTTTTTGGCCACTCTCCGGCCCATCTTTGCAGCTACTCAGTTTCTCCAATTTTCATCATACTTGTCTCGTCATTGGGGTTTTGTCAGATTTCCATATTAGCCAGGTTTGAATCACTTAGCGTCGACTCATCTTGCATCGTCTTGAATTATAAAATTCTCTAACCCTTATTCTGTAAGATAACCAATGATCCGCCATCAATATTTTAGGCTTATCATCCAATCAAATCAGATTTCCTGACACTACCCCATCTAGTCAGATGGTCTATTGCCACTATGATGTATCCTGCTCTTTTGTACTGATACTCAGGGGTCCCATCACATCTATTGACACCATGTTCCAAACGAACCTAGGACATATTATCTGTTATTCTGTTACATTCTTATGCGTCTTGTAGAGGTGGCATTCCATGCAACAGGCTATTAGGCAGCGACATCATAGTGTATCAGTTCCCAGTAGTAATACTAGTGAATGTTGTCCATGCTTTTTCTTAGGCACTCATAGCTGACGACCTTATGTGCAAACAGATATTTCCACTCATTATGATGGATTTGTAAATATAAACCGTTTTCTGTCAATAATTTTGTATAATTGTCCATTTTTTATCTCGATGTTTTCCATTGCTTTATTTAGCACACCTTAAATTTATTGAAGGCTCATGCCTGATATTACCTTCAATAGTTTTCTATAATAACTTATCCGTTTGATGATAGGCAACTTGTACTGCAGGCAACCTTGATAGTCCATCAGCATATTGAAGCGCTGCTCCATCCTAGTGTTTTATCTCAAAAACATAGGCTTGTAATTTTAAAGCCCATCAGGCCAGTCGTCCTCTGGTTCCTTATGGATATGGAACCAGCATAAAGACAAGTGGTCAGTCACCACTTAAAGTGTGTTCCATGGATATACACTTGGAATTGCTTGCATGAATATATCATTGCGAGGCATTCAAGCTCCATAACAGTATATTTTTTCCACTGGCGCTAGTGTTCTGCTCACATAGGCCACTGAATTTTCTTCCCACATCATCATCCACTTGACTTAAAAGGACTTCAATTGCCATCAGCGAAGCATCAGTTTGGATGATGAATTCCAGATTGAAATTTAGTTATTTTAAAACATTACTAGTCATTAAATATCATTAAAAACATTATATGACTCTTTGCCTCATCGTCCACATAAATCCTTTTTTCAGATCCTTTAATAAGTGGAATATTAGCTCCTTGATTCTAGTAAAATCCTTTATGAATTGGAATAGTAGCTGACCATACCAATAAAATACTTGGATATCCCAAAGGGTCTTCAGGATTGACATCCATTCAATAGCCACAGTCTTAGGCTGCTGAGGTTGAAGCCCACTAATTTTTACCACAATTCTCAAGTACTCAAGCTCTTTCTATAAAATAACATTTCCTTGCCTTGGTCTTCGAGCTCTATCTCCAGGCACTTAAAAATTCTTCTAAGTGCTCCAAATGGTCCATGAAGGTCCTGCTGAATACATTGGTATCATCCAGATATACTAAAACGCAGGATATCTTTAAGTCACTAAGAAAAGTACATTGCTCTCTAGTATGTCGTCAACACGTTACACAATCCCTGGGGCAATTGGATCAGCTTGTAAAGTCCTTGTGCAATAATTATCGCACATTTTCTTTATCATCCTTTATCAAATCAATCTGCCAATATAATGAAATCATTCCATCGCCAAAAAGAATTGGCATTCCCAATGCGATTGTGTGCCATCAATTTTCAGCAGTGGATAAGAATCCTTTTTTACTTATCTATGGTCAATTGTGATAATTTATTGCTACTTGATTTGATCCATCCTTCTTTTTTAATTAGGATCAGACTTGCCCATAAACTTGATGATGAAACAAGGAGCCCATTCTAACTAGCTTGCTAATTTCTTTGCTGACCACAGTTTCAGTAGCTTTAGACCAGCGGACAGGTCTCATCCTTATCTGTGGGTATTCCCAATGTCAACCTTGTGGATCATGTTTTTTGCTCAACCCAGGTCATGGTCACCTTAGGCGAATATCTCCCAATATCTCTCAAATAATTGGAGCACAACTTCTTGTTGCTGCTCTGATAATTCAGCAAGCTGCTCTCAGTCAACTAAAACGTTAATACCTTTGGCAACATCAACCAGCATCCCATCTTGGTTAATGATCTGAAGTCATGGAAATTACTGATATCTACCATTATGATTAAACGTAGAAACGCGATGACTTAATTTTCTCTATCTTAATCAGTTTTTCCCAAAGTAATTAATAGCACACTTATTTCTCCGTCCTGGAATAATAATCCCTGGTGCTACACATGGCTCAATTTTAAATTTTCATCATGGGCTGATGACTTCTCCATATAACTGCTCCAGGATTTCAAGTGTTAACCATGTGTTAATGAATGTTTAAATTCCTGGTGGTATAGTGTTCATCATTTTTGTTCTCAAGATATCCCAAATTTCTCTAGGATCTCCTTTTGCATTTCACTTCATCTTTTCCAAAAACTTTTACTGTATGGGAACAATGCCATCATTGTAAATTAGTTCTAAAAGGTTACTGTTCTTTGTCAGTGGCGGCTCTCCTTCCCACTGATATATCAAGGGCAGGGTTTGCCCCAAAATTATCATAGTGTTCTCCTCAAATTCTCATTTCTCTCCATATTTTCTCAGAAATTCCGTCCCAATAAGTATGTCATACTTCTGATTAGCCAACACTATGGTGGGAGCTGATACCACAAGTGATCCAAACCAGAGTGGCAGTGCACTGTAGGCTCCAAGGATTGTGAGATTTCTGGGCCAGTTGTTCCATATCCTTCCAGTGTTCTATATCTGGTGAAATCTTCATTCATTTCACCAATTTAGTAAAATGATGTTATAGGGCGCTTCACTGTCACTTTTTAGCTGCACTTTAACTCAGTTGACTATGATATCAGCGTAGGTGCACTCAGAAAATTGTAAAAAGGTATTTACTGAGTGTATAGCAGCATTATTTGACAAACTGATATTGTGAGTTAATTTACCTAATAAATAATTGAAAGATTCCTAGGTCACATCAATAAGGAGAGATACGTTAGCCTCATCTAATATCATCTTAAGTAATTTCTCTGGGTGCTTGGAAGATCTAATCTGGTCTTATAATTGATGAGCATACAGCTGAGCCACTTCCTTCATGTTTTTGGGTTGATTCCTTTACTTTGGCTTGGTTTATGGCATTCACATCCACATTAACAACCTGATAGAGCGGGTCAGTTGTTTCTTTGTCTAAAAATAAGCAGGAATTATCTATGTCTTTGTTCAATATATTGGGAGGAACAGTTTGTCTGAAATGCCAGATTGTTCCTTGTCTAGACTGTGGGGCCTTATTTAACACTTGACTAATTTCCTTGTCCTTCGCTTATAATAGAGTAACTTTCTCCTAAGGTTTTTTTCTCTGACATTGAGCGGTTAAATTTCCAGGTCTCCCACATTGGTAGAAGTGGATTTGCATATTGGTCACTTGTTTTTGTACTTCAGATTTGTTCCTCATCATGACTTGGTTATTTTGCTCCTTATTTGCCTCAACAAATTTTACAGTATTTTGGGCTCAAGTCAGAATAACTTTGAAGTTTCAGTTCAGCGCTTTAAAGATCGCTCCTAGCATATTTAGACGATCCTCCATCTGAGATGTGCACATCTGAGTCACTAGTGCTGAAGCCTTGGTTCAGTGTATATCAAGATATGGCCAAAGTATTGCTTTTATCAAGATTCATGCTTCTATCTGTTAGCACTTTCACACTAGCCTTGATCTGTGATTCATTGTAGAATCAGTATGCAAAAGCTTCTAGAGGCACATTTTTTTGGGATTTAGTGCTTTAGATTCCTGCTTGCATTAGACATCCACGTAGGGCTTTTAGATTATATTATAATGGCTTCGTTGGCCTCATTATAAGACCAATTGTTCCCATTCAGATGAGGTAACACCAGATTCTGACAATTGATGGTCTGGCAGTCTATTACAGTCACTGTCTTTTTCAGTCACTAAATCTGAACATCGTATCTTGAATCAGAAAAACGCAGGGGCTTTATTCCAATGAAACGTGGGTAATTTTAGTGCACTCTAAAATTCATCTGTGGTTCCACTGGCATTGGATTCCTGTTCAATGACTTGATTGACCATAGGAGTAGCTTTGGGGGTCATTTCTGATATTGCTCCAACCAACCCAGGCATATTTTGTGAATGCATCTTCCTGACTGGAAATTCATGCTTGTCATCGGTTTCTTTTGCCTTTATTTTGCGTGTCATCACATTGATGATTCTCCAGTTCCTCTATGCATTTCAATGGTTGCACTATATCTTCAGTGATCTGTCATAAGTGTTCTCTTTTCTTAGCACTAGGTGGTCCCAACCTAAGGGGGAGATACACCAATCTTTATTTAATCACGCCTGAGCTCCTTAAGATCCTAAGGAGAAAGCAGGGGTAAGAGGAGGTGTCATAACGGGTGGGGTTAAGTTTTTAAAGCCAGGTGTCCGCTCAAACTGACTGATTGGCCCATGGCGAAATGGTAAATAATCTCATGGCCATCTCAAAATGAACCTGAAAGTCGGTTATCATATGAAGCAGCGTCCACAGAGTGGAGCCATAAAACGGCGTGAAGATATGAATTATGAATAGTTCATATCACTACGCCAAATGACAGGACCCTTAATGATTGGGAGCAATTGGTGAGTGAGAGGTTAAACAAGAAGTCCTGAACAGGGTGCCCTAACCAGGGTTTTGCTCGCAGGAGTTCTAATATCTTGTTTCAGAAAGGGACTATGAGGGGGCAAGTAAAGGAGCGTAGAAATTGGGTGTCTGTCAGCTCTGTGCATTGTAAGCAGCTTTTGTGCTGGAAGGTGGGACCAGTTTGATCCCCTGTCCTGTATGAGCAGTGTAGAAATTACCACAGTGTATTTGACACTTTTGCTGAGAGAACAGGGTGGGTAACGTCCTTCTAAAGAGCCTTGAGATCACATTCCATGACGGTGGTAGGAGTTCAAGGAGACGAAGCCGCATTGGGGTCTGTCCAAAGGGTGGAGGCAGGAGATAACAATCCTCCCATTATGTATCATAGTGTGATGCTGGGGGCTGATCTCAGGGCCATTCCTTTTATAAGATAAAGCATGGTACATCCATACCCCTACCCTCTTAAGCGCAAGGAGAGCCTGATTTCAGTAAAAATGTGATAATGTTTGAGGCGGTGGTCTGGGTGGTTTATTAGTCATTCCCAACAACAGTTGGAGAGGCCCTGGGGAGCCCTAGAGAGGCTGCTAAGCCCTGGCATAAGGCTAGACCCCACTATGACATTGAAGCCATATCCCAGAAAATGATGGGCTTAAGGAACCCCGTCAGTATTGAATTGGAAAGGGGATTATCGTCCAAAAGATCTGGGCTCCCCTTCACTGAGGGGTCAAGAGATTGTGGTAAGAGCCATGGGTGGGTGATTGGATCCCCATTTCTGTAAGTCTGGGGGAGCGCCCCCTCCACTTGGACTGGGTGGCATTCCCGTTCCTGTCAAAAAGGGGATGAGAAGAAAAGCTGTCTCCCCCATCTCCCAGGGTGATCTCACCCATGTGGTGGAATAGCGTTGGGTAACAGCTTACCCTTTAAGGACCTCGCCACCCATCCCAGTATTGATTTTGGTCAAATTAATATGGAAAATCCAGGGAATTTGTGCCGAGTTCTTAGGAGTTGGCATCCACATGGGGAAAAAGGTGCAAAGGAAGTTGATGGCAACAAGCTTCGGTCTCAAGGCCTTAGAGCCCCAAAACCTTGGCAATAAAGCCCAATTGGGCACACATTTTTGGTAAGCAAAGCACTAGTTCCAAATCATCAGCAAAACTCGCCAATGGCTTTGGCTATTTTTAAATGTTGTCATTGGTTCAAATCTCACCCCAAAAATAATGGGAACAAAGACTGAGGGGCGTGTACCTTCTATGAAGAATGCGCCTAACGTGAATCATTGGTAGAACTTGCTAATGGCATTGGGTCATTGGGAAATGCCGACGCCGGTTCAAAACCCTCCCCCAGCAGTATCAAAACCCCATCTGACAATTTTCGTTTGGTCCAAAAGATGCTGGACCGACTGGGTGCAGGCGTGTTGGGCGTCCTGAACCCAATCCCAACCTCATGGGACCGCCCCTACGTGGGGCGGCCTTGGGAGGTTTCCACTGCCCATTAGGCAAGACGCCATCACTATAGTCATTGAAACTTAAGAAGATTGCAATTTGGGAATCCATGGATGAACTGACATTAATTTGGCCCACCGCTAACAATTTCAAAGTCAGTTTGATTAAATACATTTTCCCCCTCGCTCAAAGTTCGCCAGATTAGGCCAAATCTCGAGGGCCCCATATCCACGCTTCACTAAGCTATTCCTCAAAATTAATCATCTATTTAGGCAGTCATAACACCTGTAAAAATTGACAATTAATGTTCTGTTTTTATACTCCAATAAAATTCCCATACTTCAAGTCCTAATTTTATATATATATGACGAAGTTCAAACCACCCTTTGCAATCCCACATTTTCTAGCCCCTGACCTGTGGGCCCTGGGCTGCGACAAACTGGTTTGTTGCCCAGTTGCTATTTATGATTATGGCTAATTGGCGCTTTTTAGCTAATTATCTCGCAGCACATCTTCACATTATTCAAGCAGCAGTGCTCATGGCACTTTTTTGCCTTTTTGATGTTTTTGCATCCAGACTAGCAGAACAGTCTTAACCTTTAATTGCCGCTCTCATGACAATATCCAGCATTGGAGTATCAAATGCAGCCTCTGGTAAAAACTGTCCATAAAGGGGCAGACATGAGCGAGGAGCCATACCTTTGATAACAGAAAAATGTCTGCCATCAGGGCGCATCCCTAGGTGGTGATATTCCGGCGTTTGTAGCTGGCTACACAAGAGTTCATTGCATCCAGAAAGCGGTCCTCATTATCCTTGATTGTGACCTCTTATGATGTGGTAAGGACACCTATGTGCCTAAAGGTGTCTCGGTAGGTTCCAAACCAAAAGGTGGGGGAAACGATGTGGTACCCAATTGTACTACTATGGTTTTTCAAGTGTTAACTCTTGCATAGGACGCCTTGGAGTAGTGATATTAGTCCTTTATGGCCAAATCTAGGTCCTTTTCTACATCCAAATGCCACTGCTGTGTCATCAGCAAAGGCTATGGTGCAGGTGGGGGTTTCACGGGAATTTGAATACTCTCTAGCTGTTCCTGTAGTAGGGCCAGAAGAGGATCAAAAGCTATGTTGAACAAGATTAGGCTCAGTGGATCCCCTTGACGGGGACCATGTTCACTCATAACCGCTTCCATAAAGCCTGTTGGGGACAGTACCTTAGTGTGAAGCTGTGCGTAAAGCGCTGATAGCCATGTCTTGGCTTGTGGTGGGATGTGGAGGCGGGTTAGGGTGGCTTCAAGATACTTCTAATCATTCGATCATATGTTTTTTCATATCAGGAAGCGTCACAAAAACATGCATTTGAGACGAGGTAGCTGACAGGGTTTCCAGAAGCTCAGTGTAATTGTTCCAAAGCGATCTCCCTGGTTAGCCCATGCTGAGCTGGGTTGAGGCTTGGTGCTTCCCACTTAGTCATGCAGTTTGCTCTATGTTTTATTAATTATCTTGTGGTCTGAGTTCAATAGTGATATTGGTCGCCAGTTTGCAAGGTCCTCACGGCTTGCTTTCTTATAGATAAGAGTCATAATTGACCCTCTTGAGTCATGAAGTACTCCCCTTCTGCCAAGAGGGCCGAGAAGAGGGTCTGGAGGGCCTTTGTGGCTGTGATTGGATTCACTAGATACACTACAAATGAGATACCATCTGTGGCTGGGGCCTTCAAGCGCGGGCTGTGGAGTAGAATGTCCATTACTTCTTGGTGCGTGATTGGTGCAAGAAGTTCAGCATATGCTGAGAAATTAACCAGTGGTTACGGAGCCCCTCTAATGAATTCCTTTACTTCCGCTGGGTTTACCCAGATAGCCTTGAAGAGGGCTAGATGGTTTGATAGATATCGCTGGTGATTTTCTCCTTGTTTGTGGTGATGGTGGTCCCCACCATAAGGGTTGCCATCTCCTGATCCTTTGAGTGGGCTTTTTGTTTCTGGTAGAAAAAAGGGCGGGGCGTTCCTACTGGGTGTAGTAACTCTATGATGCGAAGTTTGTTACCCATTTTTTTGTTCAGTAAGTTCCCAATGAAGCATCTCTTGGGCTACTTCCCATGCTTCCAACCATTAAAAGTAGGCGCCAGTCAGCAATTACTTTCAAGGTGGCGTATTCTAGCTTCAGCCCGTCTGAATTTAGCCTGGGCTGCCATCATTCAAGTTTTAGTACATTTGTAGGATACCTTTAAGAACTTTTTTTTATCTGTCCTTTTTTCTTGAAAAGTTCGCAAATGATGTGAGTCCAGGTGTTCTGCCTCATGAATGACCGCATTTATCTTCTCTTTTGAAAACTGGTTGTTCAGGAGCCCTGAAGCAATCCTTAGACAAAATCTCCTTGATGCTCTTAGGGATGGTTGTCAAGGTCACTGTGAAGGATTTGTGGTCATATATAGTGTATTCTTGGGTTATGGGAGAGGATTTCGACCAACTAGCAAGGGGTCCACTTGGTCCATATCAATCCTTAAAGCTGATATGAATTCCTGACCTGCACCTTGGATCCAAGACATACATCCAAGGCTAGATGCTGATGGGGAGGGCATCTGTGAACCCACCTGACCTGAAAAATCCTAAATCCATGCAGTACCTCGTCTGTCTTGTGTTGCAGGAGGAGATGTGTCACACACACGACTTAATATTGTATTGAAATCACCCATAAGCTCTGTGTTTAGTGGGAGTTGTAGTAGATCAAGTTTCTCCAAAACTGGTCTTTCTCCAGGCCTGCATTTGTCAGGTATATGCTTGCAACAAAGAAGGAAAACTTAGGGATAGATAATTTAGCCAAGTTAAGACGATCATCAAGTTATTGAAAATTGGTGGGGTTTTACCCGGGGTATGAGGATAATAAGGCCTACATAGTTTGTCCAACAAGAGTTACCTCCAAATTGGCCATTCCATGATTTTTATTTCAGAGGGGGGACATGGGGCTCCTGAACAGCTGCAATATCCACATGAGTCAACCTTAAGTTGAAGAGAAGGCGGGCTCTCCACTTATAATCCCGCAGCCTAGTAGAATTAATGGACTTCAGGGTCAGGGTGCCCCTTTGGGGACTCATAGCTATCCCCCTCTATATCCCAGGGGTTTACCGGAACTTAAATCTGCATCTGTAAGGCAGCTCATTTTTAAGTCCTTTAGCCTACCTTTTACCAGCAATCTGAGCAGACTGATGCAAAGGAGGGGGTTATTCTGGTCTGTAGGGCATGAGGAGCCTGTAAGCCATCCCATGATACTTCTCCCACTGCTCTGCATGGGGGATCATGAGGGCGCTCCATGGATTTCTCCATTTGGGCATCCTCTGAAGTATCATAGTCCATGTTCACCTCCTTTATATTAGAAGGAAGTCTGAGTTGTAATCCCCTTATATAGTGGGGGGTTAATGACTTAAAGTCTCCATCTCTAATTGGGGTACTCCATACCTGCTCCACTCCCTGATTATCTTGTAATACCAAATTAGCTTTATATGCCGCCCCTGGACTAGCTTCCTCTGGGTTAGCTTTATGTGAAGCAGATTTGCGCTTATTTTGTGCTGGTTAGGGTCTGGCAACTTAAAAGGGGTGCCAACTGGCATGGGGTTTTCAGCATTAAGGGATAAAGCTGTGCTACTAGCTGTGCCTGATTGTTTGCCACACAAAGGGCATCAGGAAAAAACCCTGATCCGGTACCCAGTGGGTAGGTTGAGGGATTGTCAATGCTGCTGTATGGGAACGTTTCTTACCTGTCATAGGGACTTGGTTACTGGATGAGAGAGTTTTTTCTTACAAGCAGTGCAACTATTTATATAGATGGCTCAAAGCATTACACCATGAGCAGCGTGGTAGTGCCTGGTCAGGATCAACAAAGAAGATTGCTGAACATGATCCAATGACTTTCAAATGTGGAATAACCTCCATGTTAAGGTCCACCATAGGGTTGGGGATAAATGATGCTCTGGCAATATGAGCCTGTTAGGTTGGGGCATAGTAGGCTAATGCACAAAGATCTACTGTTAGAATTGACTTAAATTCCTTCAAACCCCGATGCAGGGAAAGCTTTAGGGATTCTTGATCTACTGTAGTTGGGAGATCAGAGAAAGTTACCTGAGAAATTCTCTACAAGTTCGATATTGTTCTATATATACAAAGAGATTCATGTGGAATCTCTATAATAGTTGAGGCTGCCCATTCTGCATCCACTGCAGTTGTAAACCATACATCAATATATTGGCTTTCCACTACTTCATGAATTGTGGTATCAACTGGAAAGGCTCTCGTTATTGCAGCAAAATAGATAAAGAAATCTTTTGTATAAAACTTTACTGGGTTACGCCCATAGTAGACTCTAACTGCATAAGCCAGAGTGGACCGAGGAAGCGCACATTTTGAGCGAGTTTCTGACCATCTCTTCCTCATTTTAGCCTCAAAAGCAGCTTCATGAGGGTCATTGGTGGGTGGTTCAGGAACTGGCTTTTCTGCCATACGCCTGATGCATCCTTAACTCACTTATTTCTGTTTATATTCCAACTTAAATTAAGTTTAATTTTGGCTTTTTTCCATGGGGCGGAACCCCAGATAGAGGCGCCGGCATCCTTTGTGCTTATGTGCAAGCACCTGCTGGACCTTCCCAGTTGGTACTCGACTTTTTCCAGGTTTTTTGGACTTAGCTGTTTTGGATTTACTTTCTGCCAATTGAGTGGTGGATTCAGGTTCATCTTCACAAACTATTTTCCTACCTTCATCTGACCATATACAGATGCTGTCTGGGCTTTTTCCTCAATTTGAACGGCTATTTGGCTAGTTCTAATTGAAACTTAATTTGATTTTTATATTGATGTAAACTACCACCAACTGATCCAACACTTAATACTGATTCAGTTCAGGCGTGTTAATTGCCTTCCAAAGAGTAAAAAAGACAGCCAATTGATTTGACATTTACCATCAATTCAGTTTGGGGACGTTGGTTGCTTTCCAAATAGTGTAAATGACGGCTAAGCGATCCAATAATTACTGTCAATTCATTTTTGGGCGCCTTGGTTGATTTCCAAAGGGGTGGCGGTTTTCAAATCCACCCAAACCCCCTGCATGGTATTGGGAGTGGTAATACCTCCTGCTACCTTGGTTAGTTCATTAAATGCTTCTCCAGGGTAGGCGCACCGATTTGTTTACCCTCAGTCAATACTGAGTTGACTGAGTTAGGCAGTACAATGGCAGGATCATCTGCAATTCCGCCATATGTTGATAAATTTGGGTTAGCATATGCTTCTGCAGCCGCATTTTGGGAGTGGGTAGTATGGGTTGACACACAAGTTGGCAACCAAGTATTCATGATTTGGGTTTGTTTTGGAGGATTCAGACGCATTAGAAGAGCTCCTAGTGGACTTTATCACCATTATTCGTTTTGATATGATAAGGCTAAACTTCCAGGCTTTTGTAACTTTCAAAAAGTAATATTTAGCGGTGAAAGAAAGCTGGCATAAGTGTTCTCAATTAGCTTCTCACCTGTCCATCTGAATAGATACTTGTTAACTAATTCACCCTCCATGTGTTTAAGGAATTGATTTTTTCATTAAGGTCATTGTTTTTTCAAACTTGCATGACCTCTTTCTCAGCCTTTGTCACCCATTCTTCCAATGTAGTAAAATTGGTCTGTGACGCTGAGTTGAGCACGTTCTTGTTAAGGGTTTCCAGATCCGTCCAAAGCTTTCATAGTTAGTTTTTATAAGACATGGTTAGTAAGATATTTTTATTAAATCTGACTTAAAACTCAACTACCTCCTGTAGTGAGCACCAATTGTTACATTTTTGAAAGCCGTTTACTCTTTTTTTATGTAGCTCACTAAGCTGCCTTTTTTAACTGCACAGGTTCTTGGCATGTGCTATTTTAATTTTTGAGAATAGATTATAGTGTGAAGTAATAGTATGAAGACTATTACTCTAGTTAAGCTCTGATATCCAAGATGGTTACTAGGTCCGACGCAAAACTGGTGCTTGTCCAAATTTGAATGGTCTAAAATATTGAAAGAAACGTCTTCCTTTTCTTTGGTAGAAAATTAACTTAGGATCAGGTAATAAGGTTCTTCCTCTGTGGAACTTAACCTAGGATTAGGTTCAGGGGTTCTTCTTTTAATCACTCAGAGTCTGCGGAGATAACAATAAGATAGACAAAGGATCTCCTATCCTTCCAATTCTAGTCCTAAGATCAAATCTTCTAAATTATCTAAGTACTTATTTAAGATATGTTTACTGTAAATATTTATTTTATCTATAAAATAAAGAAATAAAATAAATATGGGTAGGCATTAATGTGTCTCATTGTAGAACATATAGAAGTGCTTTTTTGTAATAGTTAGCCAATCATCTATTCTATAATTTAATTCCCATCAATCAGGTACATTTCTACAATATCAGGATGGTCTGATGAAAGAAATAAAGAAGTACCAATGTATGACAACAGTTAGCCTCCAGACCTCTTCATAATTTATTTTAGACACATTCAAGTTTTTCTTACACCGTAGTGATGTTCCCATTCACTTCAAAGTTTGGAGACATAAACCGATGTCTTTCATGGCTACCTGCCATATAAGGATCTTGGTCAACCTTGCTGATTGGTTCTATAACGACTGTATTTCCCAAATTGAGCAAGAATATATTTGTAACAATATATATCTGCTTTATTAGAAACATAATGGAATTTATAAGAAAATTTAGCGCCCAACTCATATGTTGGCGCCCTAATTGGAAACAGCAGCTGTCCCTGATGAACCATTCTCCATGTTCACATGAAATGAGTATCTTTCTTATTAGTTTTAAGCTTATTCTCCTGTTGATTCTATTTGAAACTCTTCTGGTTTGAAATGAAGAACGTGTCCTAGCACCTTCGCTCACCCCTCATCAAATCACCCTTTATTAGGTAATAACATGCTTAGTGATGATTCTCTTACCCATAAACATCAGGTTATGATCCCTAAAAGGTAGCTTTTAAATTTAAATTTATTGTGGGGAAGGCCAACCATGGGATGGACACTTTCAAATTTGACTTGGCTGAGACAACGCTTAGTAACAGGGAAGGCACCCCAGAGAAGCGATGCTATCTCTTGTTGCCAGCGGGAACGCCACTTATGGGGAAGGGGAGGGAACGCATGAAGGGGCCGAGGCCACAATTGAACACGTGTGGGAAGGGGTCTGATTTGATGAACCAAACTGGGAACCAGGAGGATACTGGCTGTCAGCGGTGCGGTGGGAGTTATCCAAACATCCACGCTTGAAAGTGGTCCACCAAATGAGACTGGAATCTGTGAACAGCTTCTGGGAGGGTGGGAATGGAGCCTGTGATGGCATCCAAGACAATCGTGTGGATGGTCTTCATGGCGATTGCAACCACCAGAGCATGGAGGGAGGGTGGAAGGGGGGAGGCCATTGATAAAGCAAGCATATCTCTTGACAGACTGAAGGGATGTGTTTGATCCTGGCCCAGTAAACGTTATACTTCGCGCCATATCACTTTAGAGGTAGGACACTTCTCCAGGCGGTGGAACAGCGTTCCATACTGGCCATACACGACGCAGGATGAGTGTAAAGCAATAGAGCGCTCAGCTGTATGGTACACCTGCCTCAGGCAGCGCCACACATGGGAGCGGATGTGAGGCTGCAACAGAGGATGGTGAGCATATTTCCAGATGGATTTGGGGTCTCAATGGAGTAAGGGATGTCCATCTTGTCCAGGTAGTCCACCCTGGATAGGACATGGGGCCGTATGGGGATCACGCCATCATGGATGGGTAGCCCCTGTACCTCTTGTGTGAACTGAGGAGAGGGGCGGCCTCTTCAGGTTGTATGTCCACTAATACGAATTCTCCACTCAGTGCTCCACATGGAGAGTATTATCGTTTGTAGTGGGTTTTAGTACCGTGAGGACCTGTGGCTGATGGGTGTGAAGCCAGGTATTTCATCAGGGAGTGGGGGTTCGATGGATTGTTGAGGCCCAAGGCGCGGGAGAAGTTGGAGCGGGCCGCGCAGGACCAGTGTTGGGAGGGGAGTACAGGGGCGGTGATGGCCGCAATTCAGGTACCCAAGATCTTGGCTGCATGGGCTTTAAAATCAAGCAGGCCCATGCCACCATGATGATGAGGGCCAAACATGACCTCTAGCCGAATTGGAGGAGGGCAGCCTGACCATAGCCATCCTTGCAGCAGGGCATGCAAGGATTTGAAGAAGCTTGGGGAGAAGGGGATGGCGTGGGCTCCAAACCAGACTTTGGAGAGGAGCATAGAGTTGGCCAAAACGACCCTGCCAGTAAGGGAAGTAGGGTGGGCTCTGAGGGAGGCGATGCGCTTCATCACGCTGTCTAGAATACGACTCTCTATTACTGCTGATGCATATCCGCCTGCCTCCACCCACACGCCCAGATGGCGGACAGGCCCTATGGTAGGGCGTGGCACAAAGGGGAGCACCAGTGGGGCGGCGTGGGGTGAGCTGGGAGGGCGAGCGCGTTTGTGAGCAGATGGGCCGGGCTGGGCACTGGTTGCAGGGGCCCAACAGTTTTGATACTGACCAAAGAGGATGATTTCGGTTTTGGAAGCGTTCAGTGCAGTGTTATTTACCTGGATTTACTCCTGGATGAGAGCTTCAAGTGCGCGTGCATTTTTATTACTAGACACCCCCACCACACAGTCATCTGTGAACGCCATCATCTTGACTGGGGCTAGGCCTGGCACATGGACCCCAGTGAGTTGGGCATTCATGTTTTGAAGTAGTGGGTCAAGGCTGAAGTTGTATAAGAGTGGGCTAAGGAGGTCCCCTTGTCGCAAGCCCCTTTAAGGGCAGACTACTTCCATTAGGAAGCCAGGGCCATGTACTGCCATTGTTGCAGATTCCGTGAGCAGCATTACCCAGTTGATGAAGCGAGGGGGTAAGCGGAATTGATGGAGGCAGGCCCTGAGGTATTCCCAGTTTACTCTATCATAGGCCTTCTGTTGGTCCAAGAATGCAAGTGACCCAGAGGCTGTGGACTGGCACGCGTTGGCCACAGAGCTCATGTTGTCCCAAATCAACCTTCTGGGTATGAAACCGAATTGTTCTGGGGAGATGGTGGTAGATGCTACAATCCCTAAACGGTTAGCCATGATTTTTGTCAAAATTTTTGTATCCATGTTAGTTAAAAAAATGGGGCGCCAATTGGCTAAGTCTAACTTGTCCCCTTTCTTGAGAGTGTGATGGTGAAGGCCTCTTGTCCTCCTGGCAGGAGGCACGTTTCCAAAATGCTCTGGTTAAGTGAGGCCAAAAGTAGTGGGGATATATATTTGAAGTACTTTTTGTAGAATTCATATGGAATGCCATCCAGGCCTGGGCATTTTCAGTTTGGTGCACCGTGAATGGCTGTCCATAATTCATTCAGAGTAATCAAATTCATTATTTCCAGGTATCGGGAAATAGTGCAGATGTGGGCTCAGTCAAGAAATTCTGCCACTTTGGCCAGCTGAATTGGATCAGATTGGTACAACTCGGAGTAATACTTTTGTGTTTCAATTGCAACTTTGGCTGGTGTATCCACAATGGAATCATCCGATCTTCACACCTGTGTGCAGGCCACGCTCTGGTGTAGTGCAAAAATTCTTTTAAAAAAATATTTGGTGCACTTGTCACCTTTTGTGATGCGTTTGGCCCTGTATTGAACACAAACCTGATGTTTGTGTTGCCTTTTGAGCGCGTTGAGGTGGGCAGCTGCCTCCGCCAACTTCTGGCCCCATGCTGAGCTGTATCCTGTAGCTGGGATGTTGGACTCCAGGTGTGCCAACTCTGCCAGAGCGTGCAAAATGACAGCTGATGTGGCTCATGAGCGTCTGGAGGAGAGGTGGCGAGATTGGCAGATGGTCTTTTTTTTGAAAGTTGCCCATGTGGAAATGGGGTCTGCGCAAAACGGTGCAACAAACTCTTTTGCCAAAGTTGCTGATTCCACCCACATGGAAAATCCTGGTGACGCGAGCTCGGGGGGCGGATTTTGCACCAATGTGGGGCCTTAGCAGCTGTGACAGGTAGGTGATAGGCTATTGAGACCAGTCAATGGTCGGAAAATTCCATTTTTGTTGATTTAAAGTGGGATATGTGGGGTTGGAATTTCGCCAGCGTAAGGATAAGGTCAATGCAGGACATGGACCTTAAATTGGCCGTTAGGGATGTGGGGGTGTATCATGTTCTCGAGCAGTGGGGCTTGCCACAGCAGCGCATCCATTAACCCAAGGGTGGCCTTTAGAACGCGAAGTTTAATGTGGCCCTGGGGGGCGTGAGAGGAGGAGGGCCACCGGTCCATTGGAGTGTTTAGCCAACAGTTCATGTCATCAACTACAAAAGGGTCTGAGGGTATTGGGAGGGATTTGACTAATGAGAAAAATTCCTGATGCTCTCATGCACCGTTTGGGGCATAGATGTTGATGATAGCATGTACCACGTTGGCCCACAAAAAAGTGAAAATGAGGACTTGGCCATTGAGGAAGGTTTCTAATAATAAAAATTTGAAAAAATTATTTTTCTGAATTAGCACCCCACAGTGCTTTGACCAAAAGGATAGGGATGGGAGGAACATCGATGAATCCCCCCCTTGGGTTGGGACCATCTAGTACTAAAAAAAAAAAGATAGGGATGGGAGGAGCATTGTTTTCCAAGCCTCCTTGGAACCTCACGGACAGTGGGACTCCTGGATGGCCAGGATATTTACAGGTAAATTTTGTTGTAAAAAACTCAGTTTCCTAGCCTGAGATGGCAAGGCCTTGAGTCTGGCAATATTTAACGTCCCTAAAGTGAAGGTCTTCCCCATCACACCTTAGGTGTGAGGGGGTGGGCACCTGGTCCCACTAGCCTCCTCTAGATCCCCTCAGGCCTTCATGGCAGTGCAGGTGTTTGCAGCAACGCTATCAGTATTTTTGTTAATTTTTGCAGAAAGGTTTGCGTTGGCTTTTGCCTTCACTTTTTGTTTGCTGATGTCAGACAAAATTTTTGTGGTGCGGATGAGTTTGGTGCACCATTGAGTGGGGCAAAAAAAATTTTCAGGTAGGTTGAAGGCCAAGTCAGATTTGACCAGAGCTTGGTTGCAAAGATCAGGAGAATTCAAATAACCCATTGGATCCTCAGATTGGGTGGCCCAATCAATATGAGCTTCCCAATCTGTTTGGTTGATGGATTCCCAATTTGCTTCCACTGTGAAGATTTCGATGTCCTCCTGGCATTGGGAGTGTGGGATAGCAGTGATGACTTTGGCCGCTTCCTTGGCCACGGCCCTGTGGGCCTGCTTGGCCTTCTTCCACTCTTGCGGGGAAATAGGCTTTACTAGTAGGTAGCAGCCTTGTGCTCCCCACAGGAAAGCCTCTTTGGTGCTTACGGTTGGTTTGTAGTGCGCCTCTCCACTGGCCATGGCCGCTGAGGGGTGCTCTTGGAATGTGACGCCCTCCTTGGTGGGGCATGCATGTGCCTTATGGCCAAACGCGTCACAGTGGGTGCAGTTGGTGGGCGCGCTGTCCACGGTTACCCAGATAGGGTGGGTGGTATACCCTTCAATATCAAAAAAGTTGAGTGCGGGATCTGGGTTAGGTCCTTCACAATCTCCTCAATTGGGGTTGGAACTGTGATAGCTTTGCTGGTGCACAGGTGTGGCATAAGCATAAAGCGTTGCATCTTGAAATATTGTATTTCGCCATAGATGGCGAGTCCATCTTTCAGGTGTTGCTCCAAAATGTCACGTTTTACCGTAGTAGGCAAGAAGTTGAATGTGAGGAAAATTTGGTTGGATTTTGTCCATCTAGTGCGTTTTGTTTCGATAACCCATTGCCCTTTGGGGAGGTCAATCACTACACACACCGCAGCAGCCTCATCTGCTGCCTCCTTGTTTTTGAAACCTAGGTCCAGCCAACCGTGTGACATGGAATGAGGTGTGATGTACACCGCGGTTGGGAAAAAAGTGTGCACATCCCCACAAAATTTTTCCTATAAAGCCGTTTGTTGGATGTCCAGAAACACGCGGACTCCATATTCCACCAACGAAAGTGGCTGGGAGTGCAGCATATTGATGTACTGGTTGTATCGTGCTTGCCAAGCGAGGATTTCTGGGGAAATAGTGACTGCCAGTTTTTTGAAATTTTTTTCTAATCCGCCAGTTTCTCCAGGGCGTTTTTGAACGTTTGAGGCCGCGGGCCTCCCACCTGCTCCTCTTACCTTACTTACCCAGCTGCTCCCTGACATGGGCGCAGACTAATCTCCTCTATGAAATTTTATCAAACTAGATTCAGACTTGAATTGAATGGGTTGCAAAAGTGATTGCAACGAGAGAGAAAAGCTCCCCTAAAAGGTAGCTTTCAAGTTGCTTTATCCCATGTGGTTTACTCGCTCAGAAACTCTAAACCCCTTAGTCAATCGTCAACTAAACCAAATTGACTCCTACAAGTTAATTGCGCTATAAATCTTAAAATTGACATTCTAATCACTTGTTTATTGTTAGAGGTCATCTCTGATAGGATTAAGTAATCTGGCATATTTATTTGATAGATCAACCAAAGCGAATTACCTAAATTTGTTCAGTATAATACTCTGAACAATAGGTATCACATATAAATTTAATAACTCCCACATCCGCTAGCAGGTTGAATCCCCTAGTGGACAAGTAGAATTAGTATAATCAATTAAGCTGTTTAATGTGATCATATCAACATTCCACACCCCCTTCAAGTACAGTAAGGCAAGTTGTACCAGGAGGCCTCAATGGATACTAATTTCCTGAAGTGGTAGTATGGCTGTCCTCTCGCTCAGTTGCTAATTTTGGGCAGCTAAGGCTGAAATTTGAGTCAGTGGTTTAATGATACTTGTAAACCCATTTGAAAAATTCAGCCAAAGCGCAATCCACTCACTGGTTCAAGTTGTCAGTGGCATGGGCCATCCGTTTGGTGAGTTCACCATGTAGATAATAGATACTTTAAATCAATTTAAGCTATATGATTTTGAACCTCATTGATCTCCTGGCATTTATCTAAAATATCTTTGCAATTATACCAACCAAAAATGGATGTGGCTTCATACAATTCAAATAGCTGAGCTTGAATTTACTGGGTGAGTCTGAGTTACCACTAGATTTATATATGATGTAGCCCTAGTAGCTGCATCTTATGATGAAAGCAGGGTGAACAAATATACAAAGATAGGCTATCATCTGCGCACCCTAACTTTAGTACTAGGAAGGTCAGGAGAGAAATAAAAATGTTGCAAAACTGGGAGCAATTCATACAGAGTGACTAAGACTGGATCGCCCTCCAGGAGTAATAGTTCAGTACAATAAAAATGTAATGATATCAGCTACTTCCGCCACCTAGATTTGGTAAAGGGTTACATCAGGGGAGTAAATAGTCAGAGTCATTTTCACTCTGAATTCAAGCTCTTGAGTGCTCAGAAGAGGCATACCTTGACTATTGGAAGTGACCCATCTGGTCAAGCTCATATTCCCCTCCATAATGGTAGGGCTGTTGTTGCTGGCGTGGTTCATAGGAAGGTACGTCTTCACTAGGTAGCCTTGGAAGGGACCTGTCAGGGAGCACCAGTAAAGAAATTTTTGTTGTGACTTGAAGGCTGGGTCCTTCAAAGGCTATGTGAGTATTAGTTGCTGTAGAACCAGCGGTATTTCCTAGTAGACTTTTAGCCACTGTGGAAAATCTCTTGATAGAAAAGTGATCTTTGTCAAGGCAAATCTCTGCAAAAATGCAGTTGATACCTCCAGTCAAGGCTAGGAAAAATGTGTAGCTGTAAAAAATAAATTTATTTAAAATTTAAGGACATTTATAGATTTTGGTCAAATTCCAGATTGTGTAGGGTATGTTGACTTCTGGAACGATGCACTTAAATGTAGAGGATTCTGGAAAACATAATCTTTACTGATTGATTTGGCAAATTCAGATGATCCCAACTGGCAATATCTTTAGCAACTAATTCAGAAGATTCAGGAGGGATTTGAGCCTTTAACTGCTTGTTGTAGAGTCCATCACTCATGGCAATTTGGTAGCTTCCACAGTGATGGAGCTCCCTTGAGCGCATTGTAAATTATCTACATTGAACTTCATTTAAACTAGCACAAATTCCGTCAATCATAACACCTATATTATTTCAGACCTCCTTCAGGAGTTCTGCAAAGATGTCAAACTAAGGGACATCTGATAGACCAAAATGAATGTAATTTCCTGTTTAAACAAATTGGTCAACAAAGAATGTTGGTCTCAAACTAACTGCTTAATGAATTGAGGGGATATCATTTTACATTGGGTGAGGCACTGTACCCAATCCAACCAATATATGAAGCCTACTATCCATTAATGTACTATAGCTCAAGTAAACTCGCACTTAAGTGATTGACTGAAATTAAATGTTGCCAGATTTTTGCAATGTGATAAACTGAACAGGACTTGAAGCCACAAACTTTTTCTTTCCAATTACTATCACTTTTAGTAATACAAACTGATTCAAACAGTACAATTTGATAATCAATACTAGGTGAGATGAGTATGAGTAATAAATTAAAGAACTGGGCGAACGTGGCAAAAGGCAGCGGACCTTGATCTGCACCACCCAAAGGCACCAAGCGCACAGGAACAAAAAAATATCAGTAAAAATAAAAAAAACTAAGTTGGCACACCCCGCGGGCTTCATGAATTTTTTGGTAAAATATTGCAGTTACATGGAAGTATCCCACTTGCAACCACTGTCATTGGTGGAACATGGGATATGAGTTTTTCTGGGCGTAAAAACACCGAGAATGTGGGAAAGTTTGGCGAAGTCCAACTTAAATTTTTCCCACACGCAGTGTATTTAAAAACCCATACTATCCGCAAAGGTTGGGTAGACCTTGGGTTCAAACTGTGGAAGAAGCAAATGAAACAGCAAAGTTCAGAGTGGTACTTGACCTTCCTGATGGTCAGCATATAGTAATGACCAAATGCACACATTGTACAGAATCTAAGAATATTTTTATGATTTTTGATTACCTTCCAACTACACTGGTGACATAGTTTTCAAATGACATCTCCAAGAAGGCTTAGAAGCCTACAAAGAATTTAAACAATTTGAAATGCAAAGATTCCAGCTGATGCCGACCCTTAGCACTTGGAAGGCAATTGCAATCATTTCCCCAAACCAGGAAGTAGTGGAGGATATCACAAAAATCCCTAAATCGCATCCTTCACTATTGATGGGGAAAAATCCCAACTATTCCACGCAACAGTAGAGAGTGCACCCCCATATGCAACCATTGCCAGGCCTTTGGGCACAAGATTCATGCTTTTCCCATAAAAGAAGGCCTAAGATAAATGGAATTCTGTGAGAAAGAAAATGAGCGAAGATGACTCAGAGTGTGCCAAAATCACAGATACTACACAAGCATTCAACTGGAAAGAACACGGTAAATATAAAATAATTGACCCAATTTCCCCAAAAGAACGAAAATGGCCAAAAAGGCTCACAAGCTGGATGCATCCAAGGAAAAGGCATCGGTGGAATCATCCATATCACCAGAACAGATCCAGGAAGACATGGTTGAACTTGAAACAATATAAAATTAAATCCCACGGAAAACCAAACAACCAATCCAAACAGATTGGATTAGGCGGAACCTGATTTGGAAATAAATGCAGCAAAACAGGGTTTCCCCCCAAAAAAAATTGCGGAGAATAACCCAATTAGGAACGAAAATCAACAATGGAATGCGCAAGAGAAAAATATGGCCAATAAGAGCACACAAGTGCACAGCAATGATAAATTAAAAACCAGCAAAGGCAAGAGAGGAGCAAAAAAGCGGCAACAAATGGGCAGAATACACCCCAAATCCTACTCATGGTTATGCTCTCCACAGCAGAGGTGCAATGGAGAGTAATGTGAGAGAGGGAGTAGGGCTGGGGGGCCCTGTTAACCACTATTGAGGCGCATTGGGAATCTCAGTAGAGATAGGGACGTTAAACATAGCAGGACTCAAGGCCTTAACATCCCAGGCCAAGAAGTTGAGTCTCCTATGAAACCCACCTGTGGATATCCTGGCGGTGCAGGAAACCCATTGTCCACAGGGAAAGGAGGCATGGGAAAACATGCTCCTCCTAATATTGTTTTGGTTGCAAAACTGTGGGGTGATAGTACATGCGAACCAAAACTTTAAATTTGTTATTAAAAATTTGTTCCTGGATGGCCACATACTAGCTGTTACCTTCTCATGGCACACTGAAGTTCACACAACAGCCAGTGTGTATGCACCAAACTGTGCACCGGACTGATGAGATTATTAACAGCTCTAACCCAAAAATTCTCTTCCAGAAAACACTTTTTTCATGGGAGACATGAATTGCTGGATCAACCCAGATACTGACCAATGGCCATACACAATGGAGGTATCACAAGGACAAGTGGAACTTTGCATGCTAAAGGCCACCCTGGGACTATATGTTCTGCTACTAAAAAGGTCACTCCTACTACAAAACATGACACGCCACATGTACACAATGGTGCACTTATCTCTATGTCACAGATAGACCTAATACTTGCACCATTAATTTCTTTTACCAAATTCACAAATTCAAAACTACAAAAAATCAAATCTTTCAACCATTGGCTAGTTTTAGTGTCCTACACACCTGCGGAAACAACTACCCAAGCACCCAGGTGGTGTAGAATATGTCCAGAAAGTTTAGCTGACTCCGAATTTCAATCCTGGATGGAGGAAATATCCTCACCTGGAAGTTTCAAAAAAATTTCTGTTCAGACCCATTAACCACCTGAGAAAATTTTAAAAAAATCAACAAACCAACAGATCAAACACATAACGTCTAGAAGATACAGGTCAGCTTCAGCCATTATCAAGCACACCTTGAAAGAAATCAATCACCTGGAAAACAATGTCCCACGCACAGGGTACAGCTCCAGATGGGGTCACAAATGGGCAGAGGTTTCTTCTCAGCTAAACACCCTGATACATGAATACCAACACTGAGTTTGGGTTCAATATAGAGCAAAAAACATAAAAGATGGAGAAACTTGCTCCAGCTATCTTTTCGTTGATTTCACGCCTGGAAAAATATGATATCTTGTACACAGGTCTGACGACTGGACAAATCCATAGCAGAAACACCCAAAAAAGTCACAACCAAAGTACACAGGTTTTATACAAATTCATATAAATCTGAACCAGGCGAACCAGAAAAAATCAAAAAAATCCTTGCAAATGCACATATTGACACTGCGGCTCAAGATAACAATCTAATTAACCTAATATTGCATGAGGAACTATGGGAAGTATTACGCGGTGCACCAAGAGGAAAATGCCTTGAACCTGATGGGATTCCCTATGAATTTTATATAATATATTTTATTGACATTTCTAATATTCTTTTAGTATCCATGAACAAGTGTAAAATAGAAACATGCCTCCTACCTGGAGGCAAAGAAGCTTACACTGTCACTTTATTAAAGAAGGAGACAGACTAAACCTATCCAACTGGCTCTCAATCTCCCTAACCAACACAGATACCAAAATATTCATAAATAATATGGCCAAAAGATTAGAGAGAAACTGCAACTGACGCGAAATCCCCATCACATTATAGATTTGTTCCAAGATGATTCATATGGGACAACATCCACACAGTTGCAAATGTCTGCCAGTCCAAAAGCTCTGTAGCGCTTGTCTTTTGGACCAATAGAAGGCATATGCCAGGGTGAACTGTACCTATCTCAGGGCCTGCTTTCAAAAATTCAAACTCCCAAATATGGTCATAAACTGGGTGATGTTGTTCACAGAATCAGACACCATGGTTGTGCGTGGAGCAGATTTCTTAACTAACCCAGTCATTTCTTAGAGAGGACTCAAACAAGGAGACCCTTTTAAGCCCTCTACTTTACAATTTTAGTTTGAATCTCCTAATCTGGAATACAAATACACTTCTCGATGGAATCGATGTCAAGGGCCAACCACCAGTCAAAATGATGGCATTCGCTGATGACTGTGGTGGGAATATCCAACAACCAGGATGCTTGCAGAATTGAGAAGATAATACAAGAATATTCAGCAATAAGCAACGCATCACTTAACATTGAGAAAATGGAAATCATACTCCTTGGGAAATAAAACCCATTGGACGCCATCTACCATAGGTCAACAAACCAATACAACATCAAGACTTCTCACTAGACATATGAGGCTAAAATCAGCATTAACCCCACTGAAACTTCCCTTCACTACCAAGCTGACAGCTGGACCTATCCGTCACTTGGGGGTATAGTTGGAAGCAGGAGTTACGCCAACTCCATGATGGAAAATCAACTTCTGGGTAAAATAACAATACTCATTTCTTCCTTACATGGACATCAAACAGGTCTAACAGGAAGGGTCATGGTAGACAACTCCATTATACTATCAATCATATAGTTTATGGCCCATACAATTGCTTTCTCACCGTCCTTCTTTGATACAATTTACGCCTTATTACAAGGATGGCTTTGGTCCAACCACAACCCCCTGTACGCCTTGAAATCCTATTTGGCTCTAGGAGGAATGGAGGTATGGGGCTTACTAATTATGTAGAGCAAGCGACCCATATACTAGGATCCTGGATAGCTCAGGTGAATAGCCCAGATCTTTCATATATACATTGGGCCAGAACAACAAGATATAACTTTACACGAGCACCTCAAATAAAGAACTCAGATCACCCAAAGACATTAATCAAGTATCTGGCGTCCCATCAACAGCTGCAGGACCACATGGCACTCCTGCACATTTCAAACGAGTACTCCTAGCCATGAGAAGAGCAGAATGGAAGATCCACATATGTGATCAGATCAGTCACAGAGGACGCCCAAGGCTAACTCACATACAGGAAATTAATGACCAATTAGTCACATATAATATAATATGCAGAAATCCGAATATCATAAGAATTGATTATCTGGACCATATGGATATACCATACAACTTGGAGACCCAAAGAAGAGTCTGGAGATACAAACATCACTCACTACTTCAACCCAGGATAAGAGCACATGTGTGGAGATGCATGAGGAAGTATACTGCACAGCAGAACGTTCAAATGCAGCCCATTCCTCATGTACTTTATTTGGTCAGTATGGAAGCCTAGTACATCGTTTAGAACAATGTCCAACATCAGTGTCTTTATGGAAAGAGGTCATGCGCCTATTCCGCCAAGAAAGTGGACAACCTTTCAGTTTAGCTAGGAACATGTTTGCTCTAAACATGGAGTCGCCTATCCACCCATCCCTCCAGGTATTAATAGTAGCAATAGCACAATGTACAATCCATATGATAGTACTGGAATTGTTTACAGGAGCAACGCCTACAATCCAAGAAGCAATAATCGTTTCCACTGCCATATATTGGAATATTTTCAAGCATAGCTGTTTGGAAACATGACCCCACGTAACAGAAGGACAATCAATACATGGTTCCCCATATGGTTCCTAAAGATTGACTCTATCCTTCACTTATGCTGCATCCAAGGATAAGCCAGCATAACCCCCCCTACCGTCCTAAACTTGGTGGTCCTGGAGACAACAAGAGGGGCCTCAAACCCTCTGGGGTGTCTTTAAATTTTCACAGTTAATTAGCTTATCCCCAATATATTGGAAGTACTTTTCCTCTGGTTGACCTTCCCTGAACAATAAAGGACTTAAAGCTACATTTTCACTGAAAATGCGGTGTCCCATAAAATAATAACAGGTGCACGTCTGAGCTGAGTATGTAACGCTTTTGCAACCATCACGCGCACCCCCAGAACCAACTTAAGCATATTTTTCTCTTACCTAGCGTTAGTTCAGGGTGGACTTCAGGTCATTCGTTTACCAACTTGATCCCCTTATCTCATCCTGCTCAGCTTTATTGGTACAATCTGTCCCCAAAATCATGTTATTTAAGCATGATACCTCAGTAGTGAGTCACAGATTAGCGTAAAACACATTCATGCATTTCTCCAGAGTAGTCTTTTCAACTTGGTCTTTAACGCAAATTTTAAAAAGGTGAATGACTTCTTGTGGTATTTTTAAGGTTTGCAAGAGTTTTTTCTCATATTCCAATAATACAATAAAATTTGATTATATTCTCTTTCATACTCTTTCACTAAGAGCTCTTTAAGTCTGATCTATTTCTGGAGAGAAGCTTGTTTTTTTATTTAGATATCACCTTTAGTAATTGTTGAGGCAGTAACAGACTTCATTTGGAGTTTCTATACTAGTTTTCCCACCCCTTAACTTAGTTTAAAAAACTGGCTTTTTGATAGTTCCCAGCTTTCATTTGCACAGTTTTGGTATTTGCACAATTTACATTGCTTGATAGATATATATATATATGAGCTATAATAGTATGGCAACTATTATCTGTAGTTATATAATTAACTCAGATATGGTCCAACGCTAAACTAGAAATAATCCACAAAATACTGAATTGACAATTAGGGACTTCTTCCCTATTCCAGCTGAACTTAATCCACTCATAGATTCAGAGGTTCAAAGCCTTAGTCTTTGTCATGCTGATTCAGAGGAGATTCACATCAAAAGTCTGCTTCTCTTCTAAGGATATCTGAACGGACTCTTTATACACACAAAAAAGTCCATAATTGTTGCACTAAAACATTGTTTAACTGAAGATGAATAGGACTTATTACTACTATAGAGATTTTCTATTAATATAAAAATGCTAGGGAACTTATAGGGGAAATTTGGCGCCCAATTATTTGGTTGGCGACTCATCTATGAAGCGTCAGCTGTTGCCATTGAATTTCCCTACACCGTAAATTACAGTGATGGTCTTCTTCATTAGGTTAAAGATTCCTCCATCAAACATCCCAGAGACATAAAAACAGAAAGAGCCAGAAAATGTGTCGCTAGTGTTCTCACTTGATCACAGTGAACCAACCACATTTGGCTAGTGACCTGCCTAGGTAATGGGACCTAAACCCGATATAGCAGGTTATTAACCAACTGACTGGTTCACTAGCTGCAGGTGGCATCACTCACCTCACAACTTCTGATAAAATTCCAATCAGTCAGTGATGAAACCTAGCTGACCCCAATTAGTACACCTGATAGTTATCAATGATCAACTATTAGATGCCCCAATTTTGTTAGCAACTTTCTCCAACGAGATCTTAAGCATTCACACATATTGTTCCCTGACAGATCCAACCCCAGCCAAAAACCCAAATTCTTTGGACATTGTTAGCTAAAAATCGAGGTCAACCAATATCTAATTCATTTGCAAGCTGACTTATCCCCTATCGAACCAGCAGATAGTCTAGGAATCTGGAAAGGTGGGCAAAAGTCCTAACACTTAGTCTCCAAATTGATGGTAAGGTTTCTAGGTGTTATGCAGATGCTTGAGTGGCCCAAAAGACTAGCTCTATATTAATCCATGATATTCATGCACCTTGTTTTTTAATACTGCTTGAACTTTTAAAGTTTGATTCAATTCAAGCTCTTTGATGTGATTTTGGGCCTGTTCCAACTGAGACTTAAGATGATTTAGACAGTTTTCATCATCATGTCAAAAGATTGCTTATTGGGTGGCTGTTTCACCACAGGCTGTAGCTTGATATTGGTAGAATTTTCTTGGCAAAGGATTTAATAAGTTTTATTTCTGTGTTTGAGTCTATGAGATCCTTCTCAAAAATAACTTTATGCCTTTATCTACATGCTTAATAAAACCCAGAACCATAGTAGAGATCATGGAACAAATAATGTATTCTCATTTTTTAATTTTGTCAGGAGTTCTCTAACATGAAGGGAAGAAGGAATGTAAGCTTTCAATATGCTTATCTTAAAGCAACTGGATACCCATATAACATAACAATTCTTCATGGTGTACACCCAACAAGTGCATAAGGTTGTACAAGGCTTCATGTAGAAACTTTTGAAGGTATCTCAATAGGTTCACAAAACCACTTTATCTCTTGGTAGGATATGGGGCTGTACAAGCTCATATAGGCTTTATTATATCAAGTGCTCCTTTGCAGGTGGCATGGTCACCCAGGTTTAGAATACCACTTGTCAGATCCGTAACTACTTTGGTGGAAATCTATGTAATTTGTTATGATGCAAATATCCCCAAGGGGTTCCTGGGAATTTCTTTGTATAAAACTGTGGGTGGACTTCCAATGAAGTCATCATTGTTGCTATCCATTGTTCACCCATTGAGTGACATTATTGACATATGTATCATCTATTTTGAAACTTATTTCAGGTTATTTAAACTTTTATTGCCATTTCACCCATAGTTGGGTGATGGGCATTCTTATATGGGGCCCCATCACCCAAATATGGGTGATATCTTCTTTTAATTTAATTTATTGCGAGTAAGGCCGACCATGGGATGGACACTTTCAAATTTGACCCAAAAGAGACAAAACTTAGTAATAGGGAAGGCACCCCAGAGAAGCGATGCTATCTCTTGTTGCCAGCGGGAACGCCACTTAGGGGAGGGAACGTGTGAAGGGGCCATAACCACAATTAAAAACGTGTGGAGGAAAGGGTCTTATTTGATGAACCAAACTGGGAACCAGGAGGAGACCAGCTGTTGGCGACGCAGTGGGAGGTATCCAAACATCCACACCTGAAAGTGGTCCACCAAATGAGACCAGAATCTGTGGACAGCTTCTGGGAGGGTGAGGGTGGAGCCTGCGATGGCATCCAAGAAAATCGTGTGGATAGTCCACATGGCGATTGCAACCACCAGAGCATGGAGGGAGGGTGGAAGGGGGAGGCCATTGATAAAGCAAACATATCTCTTGACAGACTGAAGGGATGTGTTTGATCCTGGCCCAGCAGACGTTGAACTTCGCGCCATATCAATTTAGAGGTAGGACACTTCTCCAGGCGGTGGAACAGCGTTCCATACTGGCCACACATGACGCAGGATGAGTGTAAAGCGTTAGAGCGCTCAGCCGTATGGTACACCCACCTCAGGCAGCGCCACACATGGTAACGGATTTGAGGCTGCAACAGAGGATGGTGTACATATTTCCAGATAGTTTTTTGGGTCTCAATGGAGTAAGGGATGTCCATCATGTCCAGGTATTCCACCCTGGATAGGACATGGGGCCGTGTGGGGATCACGCCATCTTGGATGGGTAGCCCCTGTACCTCTTGTGTGAACTGAGGAGAGGGGCGGCCTCTCAGGGCTGTGTGTCCGCTAATACAAATTCTCCACTCAGCGCTCCACATGGAGAGGAGGATTCGTTTGTAGTGGGTTTTAGTCCCATGAGGACCTGTGGCCGATGGGTGTGAAGCCAGGTATTTCATCAGGGAGTGAGGGTTTAATGTTATTTTGAGGCCCAGGGCGTGGGAGAAGTTAGAGCGGGCCACGCGGGACCAGTGTTGGGAGGGGAGCGTAAGGGCAGTGACGGCCGCAATCCAGGTGCCCAGGATCTTGGCAGCATGGGCTTTGAAGTCAAGCAGGCCCATGCCACCATGATGATGATGGCCAAACATGACCTCTAGCCGTACTGGTGGTGGGCGGCCTGACCAAATCCATCCTTGCAGCAGGGCATACAAGGATTTGAAAAAGCTTGGGGAGAAGGGGATGGCGTGGGTTTTAAACCAGACTTTGGAGAGGAACATAGAGTTGGCCAAAACAACCCTGCCAGTAAGGGAAGTAGAGTGGGCTCTGAGGGAAGCGATGCTCTTCATCACGTTGTCTAGAATATGACTCTCCATTACTGCTGATGCATACCCGCCTGCCTCCACCCACACGCCCAGATGGCGGAACGGCCCTATGGTAGGGCGTGGCATGAAGGGGAGCACCAGTGGGGCGGTGTGGGGTGAGCTGGGAGGGCGAGCACATGTGCAAGCAGATGGGCTGGGCTGGGCACTGGTTTCTGGGGCCCAGCAGGTTTGATACTGACTAAAGAGGATGATTTCGGTTTTAGAAGCGTTCAGTGCAGCGTTACTTACCTGGGAATACTCCTGGATGAGAGCTTCAAGTGCGCGTGCATTTTTATTATTAGACACCCCCACCACACAGTCATCTGTGAACGCCATCATCTTGACTGGGGCTAGGCCTGGCACATGGACCCCAGTGAGTTGGGCATTCACATTTTGCAGTAGTGGGTCAAGGCTGAAGTTGTATAAGAGTGGGCTAAGGAGGTCCCCTTGTCGCAAGCCCCTTTAAGGGCAGACTACTTCCATTAGGAAGCCAGGGCCACGTACTGCCATTGTTGCATATAACGTGAGCAGCATCACCCAGTTGATGAAGCGAGGGGGTAAGTGGAATTGATGGAGGCAGGCCCTGAGGTATTCCCAGTTTACTCTATTATAGGCCTTCTGTTAGTCCAAGAATACAAGTGCCCCAGAGGCTCTGGACTGGCATGCTTTAGCCACAGAGTGCATGTTGTCCCAAATCGACCTTCTGGGTATAAAACTGAATTGTTCTGGGGAGATGGTAGCAGATGCTACAATCCCTAAACGGTTAGCCATGATTTTTGTCAAAATTTTTGTATCCATGTTAGTTAAAAAAATGGGGCGCCAGTTGGCTAAGTCTAGCTTGTCCCCTTTCTTGAGAGTGTGATGGTGAAGGCCTCTTGTCCTCCTGGTAGGAGGCGCGTTTCCAGAAGGCTCTGGTTAAGTGAGGCAAGCAGTAGTGTGGATATATATTTGAAGTACTTTTTATAAAATTCATATGGAATGCCATCTGGGCCTGGGCATTTCCAGTTTGGTGCACTGTGGATGACTGTCCATAATACATTCATAGTAATTAAATTCATTATTTCCATATATCAGGAAATGGTGTGGATGTGGTTTCAGTCGAGAAATTCCGCCACTTTGGCTGGCTGAATTGGATCAGATTGGTATAACTTGGAGTAATACTTTTATGTTTCAATTGCCACTTCAGCTGGCATATCCGCGATGGAATCATCCGATCTTTGCACCTGCATGCAGGCCACGCTCTGGTGTGGTGCAAAAAAAATTTTATAAAATATGTGGTGCACTTGTCGCCCTCTGTAATGCGTTTGGCCCTGTACTGAACACAAACCCAATGTTTGTGTTGCCTTTCAAGCGCGTTGAGGTGGGCAGCTGCCTCCACCCACTTCTGGCCCCATGCAGGGCTGTATCCTGTGGCTGGGATGTTGGACTCCAGTGTGCCAACTCTGCCAGAGCGCGCAAGATGATGGCCGATGTGGCTTGTGAGCATCAGGAGGAGAGGTGGCGAGAGTGGCGGATGGTATCCTCTTTGAAGGCTGCCCATGTGGAGATGGGGTCCATGCAAAACGGTGTAACAAACTCTTTTCCCAAAGTTGCTGATTCCACCCAAGTGGAAAATCCTGGCGACGCAAGTTTGGGAGGGCGTAGTTTGCACCAATGTGGGGCCTTAGCCACTGTGACAGGTAGGTGGTAGGTTATTGAGATCAGCTAGTGGTCGGAGAATTTGATTTTTGTTGTTTTGAAGTGGGAGATGTGGGGTTGGAATTTCGCCGGCATAAGGATAAGGTCTATGCAGGTCATGGACCTTAATTGGCCATTGTGGATGTGGGGTTGCATCATGTTTTTGAGCAGCGGGGCTCACTGTGGCAGCGCATCCATTAACCCAAGGGTGGCCTTTAGAACGCGAAGTTCTACATGACCCTGGGGGGCGTGGGAGGAGGAAGGCCAACAGTCCGTTGGTGTGTTTAGCCAACAGTTCATATCGCCAACTACAAAAGGGTCTGAGTGTAACGGGAGGGATTTGACTGATGAGAAAAATTCCCAACGTTCTTGTTCACAGGTTGGGGCGTAGATGTTGATGATAGCATGTGCCACGTCAGCCCATGAGAAAGTGACAACAAGGATTCAGCCATTGAAGAAGGCTTCCAACAATAAAAATTTGAAAAAATTGTTTTTCTGAACTAGCACCCCACAGTGCTCTGACCAAAAGGATAGGGATGGGAGGAGCATGGTTTTCCAAGCATCCTAAGAACCTCACGGACAGTGGGACTCCTGGATGGCCAGGATATCCACGGGTAAATTTTTTTGTAAAAAAACTCAGTTTCCTAGCCCAGGATGGCAAGGCCTTGAGTCTGGCGATATTCAACGTCCCTAGAGTGAAGGTTTCCCCCATTGCACCTTAGGTGTAAGGGGTGGGCACCCAGGCCCATTAGCCTCCTCTAGATCCCCATGGCCTTCACGGCGGTGTGGGCGTTTGCAGCAATGCTATCAGTAGTTTTGTTGATTTTAGCAGAAAGGTTCGCATTGGCTTTTGCCTTCACTTTTTGTTTCCCTGACATTAAACAAATTTTTTGCGGTGCGGATGAGTTCAGTGCACCATTGAGCAGGTCAAAAAAAAAATTCAGGTAGGTTGGAGACCAAGTCAGTTTTGACCAGAGCTTGGTTGCAAAGATCAAGTGAAATTGAGTCACCCATCGGTTCCTCAGATCAGGTGGCCCAATCAGCATGTGCTTCCCAATCTGATTGGTTGATGGATTCCTGAGTTGCTTCTGCTGCAAAGGTTTTGATGTCCTCCTGGTGTTGGGAGTGTGGAATGTCAGTGGTGACTTTGGCCACTTCCTTGGCCGCGGCCCTGCAGGCCTGCTTGGCCTTCTTCTGCTCTTGCGGGGAGATAGGTTTTACCAGTAGGTAGCAGCCTTGTGTTCCCCATGGGAAAGCCTCTTTGGTGCTTGCGGTTGGTTTGTAGTGCGCCTCTCCGCTGGCCATGGCCGCTGAGGGGTGCTCTTGGAATGTGATGCCCTCCTTGGTGGGGCATACATGTGCCTTATGGCCAAACACGTCACAGTGGGTGCAGATGGGGGGCGCGCTGTCCACGGTCACCCAGAAAGGGTGGGTGGTATGCCCTTCAATATTGATATATGTGGAGTGCAGGATCTGGGTTAGGTCCTTCACAATCTCCTCAGTTGGGGTTGGAACTTGATAGCTTTGCTGGTGCACAAGTGTGGCATCAGCGTAAAGATTTGCATCTCAAAAGATTGTATTTCGCCATAAACAGTGAGACCATCTTTTAGGTATTGCTCCAAAATGGCACGTTTTACCGTAGTAGGCAAAAAGTCAAACGTGAGGAAAATTTGGTTTGATTTTGTCCATCTGGTGCATTTGGTTTTGATGACCCATTGCCCTTTGGGGAGGTCGATCACTACATGCACTGCAGCAGCTTTGTCTGCTGCCTCCTTGTTTTTGAAACCAAGGTCCAGCCAACCATGTGACATGGAGTGAGGTGTGACATACACTGCGGTCAGAAAAAAAGTGTACACATCCCCACAAAATTTTTCCCATAGAGCTGTTTGTTGGATGTCCAGAAACACATGGACTCCATATTCCATCGATGAGAGTGGTTGGGAGTGCGGCGTGTTGATGTACTGGTTGCATCGCACTTGCCAAGTGAGTATTTCTGGGAGATAGTGACCGCTGGTTTTTTAATATTTTTCTATTCTGCCATTTCTCCAGGGCGTTTTCAAACGTTTGAGGCCATGGGTCTACCACCTACTCCTCTTACCTTACTTGCCCAACTGCTCCCTGACATGGGCTCAGACTAATCTCCTCTGTGAGATTATCAAACTAGAATCAGACTTGAATTGAATAAGTTGCAAAAGTGATTGCAACGAGAGAGAAAAATGGTTGATATCTTTTTGTTCAAGAGAAATAAGATTTTAAATCAGACTTATGAAGAAAATATATGAAATAAGCACTAGAATATAGATATAAAATATACATTGAAATCACAGAATTTAAAATTCAAGAACAGTAGAAACAGAAAAAAAGGACAAGTATGATCTGTTAGCAACTTTTCTGCATATTTATACAATCTTAAAAATAAAATTATATCATATGTGGTAACATGACAGGTGTTGTTACAAATTTCCAACAAGAATACAGAACTGAGTTGAGGTTAGACAGCCAAATAGAGGCTTATATGCAGACCAGAATGTTTAAGCTGGCCTTGTATAGCTTGACTATGGAAAGTCGCCTAAGGTGACACAGACTAGGTAGCAAGTGGTTAATTAGAAGTAGAGGCACTGAATACAACTAACTCAAAGTTTGTGTTACAGGTGACTAATAAAACTAAGAAGTGATATATACAATTATACCCCAGCTAAATTTTATTATAATATAAAGTTAAAATATAAAAAATATTTTTATAATACTATACTTTTATTAATCAAATATTTATTATAGATATTACAATATATTATGGTATATTATGTTATTTGTAAAACAGTCTAAACACATTAGTGGTGATTTTTACAATTGGGATAAAAGGTTGTAATTTTTTTCATTTTTCTCACTTCCTGGCGCTTGACAATTTGTCAACTTTCACATTTGGGCCTTATGAGAAACTCAACTGAATCATGCTGGGCAAAAATGTGTTAAGTAAAAGTGGTACCCCTGTGGTGAGCACCACATTGTATTAATTTTGTTTTTGAAGGGTGCTCACTTGGTGCTATGCTTTGAAATTCCTGCAGGAAGAGTACTAACAATATGTGCAGTTCTCTGTTTTAATTATTGGGGCCAAAATACTGCCACTAAAACTAGATAAATAAAGCTTATGGCAACATGGAAGACATAAAATGGGATGTTAAGAATATCTTTATTATAAATAATCATAAGGCTTTTCTATATTATTTCTACTAATCATAACTTATTTATAAAAGGGGCTAACTTAAGATATAAAGGGAGTGTCCTATTTATTTTTTATCCAACACTCTCTGGATTAGAAGGGAACTATGGTAATGTAAGAATCAGTGGTTCAAATCATGTGATTATTATCCAGGTGGTAGTTTCCTGATTGATATGATGTTGGTCTCCAGGCATTCAAATCAGCATGCTGTTTTTTTGAGGATTGTCCATTTAAAAGTATTAAGTCAGAATACTAAATTTTCTCACTTTAAAAAAGTTTCACTTGGCTTGAAAGTGCCTAAATTTTGATTTTGAGTAGCTGGCTTGTTATTAGTATTGAAACCATGTATTATAAATAAATTTTGGTTATTCTCATAAATTTTTTTTGTTATATCCTATTAAAATCTTGGGCTGGATTGGCTCGCTTCTGGCCCTGGATTTTAACTGCACAGATTCATGGATCCTGGCGTTGATTCTTTTAATGATTTTTATAGACTGAGGCAATAATAGTATGAAGATTAATGTTATGGTTGATTGCCCAAAAGCCAAGTTGAGGAGTATTTTCCAATGCTAGACAGGTGCTTCTTCATCTTGAAGATGTTCTTGTACTGGTAGGGAACACTTTCCCTATTCCCTTCTCACAGAGCCAAGCGGAGATTTTGATATAGCCAACCTAAGGATATCTGATCCTTGCACTCTTCTCTTAAGAGTAATGTTTAAAATAACCAATGTTTAGACAACTTAGTTAATATCAAGTTAGATCTGCTTTTATTAGGGAATAATTTGGGGTTTTTATAGTTGGAATTGGTACACAACTTTTCAGCTGTCCGCTGAGAATTATTTGTGCTCCTATACTGGTTTGCCCCTCAGTGTTAGGCACCAAATCTCGTTGGGTGCTGTTGCATTGAATTTCTTAGGTAACATAATCCTCGGGTGTTTGGTGGACCAAACAATTGGTATTAGTTACATGAAACCAATTGTTTTGGCTGATGACGATTCTACTCTTCCTCCGGCGTTCAAACGTTTTGGTAGTTTCTGATGACTCCATTCCATTCCACTCTGAATAATTCCCTATATATCAACTATTGGGTGTTATTCCAATATTGAAGTATTGCTTAATTTTCATTGGGGATGACGCCCAATGAAATTATCATCTATCAGTGGCCTCAAATATCATTGGGGATGATGCCCAACAATATTTCATTAGTTGACGACCTCTAATATCACTGGGGATGATGCCTGATAATATTCTCATCAATTGGCCACTATTGCTGATCCTATATGATTATAACTTAATCATCAAATCTTATATTCAGTCAAAAGGTTGGATTATGTGGTCATCTGCAATTCTGAAACATCCCCCTTCTTGACCAGATATCCAATGGAAGGTAGAACCCTTGGGAATGGATGCCACCTCAGCTGGAGCTCATATTTGGTTTTTCATATCTCTATGTCCTAAGCGTAGTGTAGGTCTGTTCACACTCAATGCCCATATGCTCTGCTCAGTTTGATGACTTCATATCCTTGGTTGCTACCTGTTGCTGCCTCTTCTCAATCATGGTTCCCTTAACATCATGCCACGCCTTTCCCATCTTTGCATCAGTTGCAAAAGATCAACTGATCCACCTGTACAAACCCCAGGACGGGTCTTGTTGGCAATTTGCCACCTGTACAAACCCCAGGATGGGTTTTTGGCACTTTTCCATCTGTACAAACCCCAGGATGGGTCTCAACATCTCGTTGATAGGGACTATTCCAGCAGATCTAGTTTCATCTCTTCCTGATCCTGCCTACCACTCAGGACTAGTGCCCATTAATTTATCCCTTCCTCCACACTCAGTAGGTGGGAATTTCACTAGATGTATTACTGCTTGAATTAGAATTGTTTTTATATATTTTTTACTTTTTCTATTTTTATGCATCTTTTTATATATTTTTTATATATTTATTATTATTTTTTTCTTTAAGTCCAATACTTTAAAATTTTGTGTGGACCTATTGACTATTCAACTATCTTCAATATTAAATAGGACAGGCATCATTTGCTAACTGGATAATTTTGAATGGTCCCATCCATAGGCATCCAACTCGTTTTTCCTTTTTTTAAATTTCTCTCCATTGTTATTTGTTGACTCAAACATTCAAATTAACTTGATACGTTTTTCTCAATCCTTATTTCGTCAAGATCTGATCTTATTTCTTGTCAATGGATACGTTTTTCTCCATCAAAATTTGTCTAGATTGGATCCTATTTCTTGGCTTTAATTGCCAATTTGAACGGTAGATTAAATCTGCTGATAGATCTGTAAATGATTCACTACTCATACAGATTAATTTGGTAACATTTTTTGTTGCTAAAGTAATCTGGATCAGATACTATTTTTGGTATTTCTTGCGTTTGCTCATTAAATGACTAATTTAAGTTCAACTGACTTCATCCACTATTCTCTGGATTAATCGCCTCATATTTCTGATCTCATCTAACACCTCAGGACTTCTTATGGCAGACCCAGTTGCAACCCAAGCTGGTCCTGCCGATGGCTTTATTCCATGTAGATATCTGGTGGAACAGGTTCTCTTGCAGTGCTAGATAGTTCCACATCTAGACTGCAAGGCCTTTTCCAAAATTTTGGGAAGTTTCATCCTCCTCTTGAGAAATCACAGTATTCACAAATTGTTGTGATTCCTTCTCCTGATTTTGGGTGGCAATTTTTCCCATTGCTCCATTTTTCCAGTAGTGGCTAGTTGATTTATCCTTCCACTTGGATCCATCAGGGGTTTTCCCCATTACAACTTGATTCTGCTGAATAACAACTTTTTCATCATTTTCTAAAATATCATTTTCTAATTCCACCAAAGTGTGATCATTATCCGTTGGAATTTCGTTATAAGATTGATTGGGCGCATCAAAAGTTGCTCCCAACATCTTTAGATGGTCCACCATTTGTGAAGTCATTATTTCAGTTATTAGTGCTGCTGCCATAATCCAATGCAATTTGCAGTAAGGCCAAAGTACCACCTGCGTGGCTATGCATGCATCAAAATCATCTAGCACCTTTGCCCCTGCCAAGATCTGAGCTTCTTGGTAAAAGCGGTTGGCAAAACTAGCCAGGGTCTTATCTTTGAGGAATTGGATACCCATGAACTCTTTTTTAAGATTTGCCATCTGAGTAGGGCTTCCAAATTCCAACATAATGGCAGCTTTGGCTTCTGCGTATGACCGATTATCCTCATTGAGGTGAGGAAGCACCAGATTTTGGCAGTCTGTGCTAAGGCAGTTCATTAAGGTCACTGCTTTTTGACAGTCCGCATAGCCAAACATGGTCATCTCAAATAAGTGGAAAAATGCTGGGGCATTATCCTGGTGGAAGGTGGGCAATTTCAGTGTATTTTGAAATTCCTCAGTTGCTCTGCTAATAGAAGATCTTGACTCAGCTACTCGAGAAGCCATAGGAGTGCCTTCAGAAATCATATTGAAACACCAGCGAATGGTTTAGGCATGTTTTGGGGCAGAGAGGTTTTATCATGTGGCGTTCACATGCCTTTGCTTTGGCATCATTTGCCTCAAATTGTTCACAATCACATTTGTGTTTTTCCAATTCCTCCATCCACTTGGTCATTTTTGCCATCTCCTCATGAAACTGTCAGATGTGTTCTCCATACGCTTCCCATTTGGTTTTCTGAAATAAAATTTCTTTGACAAGCTCACCCTATTTCCGCTTCAAAGAGGCAACTTTCCTTCACAGGTCGTTATTAACTATTCCCAATTGTTTGAGTGTCTCCTCCGCCTTAATCATATGCTCCTCTAATTTACTAACATTGGCTTGAGATGCTGAGCTGAGCACATTTTCATTGACTGCCTGTAGTTCCGCCCAGAGCTTCCAAAGCTCTTTCTTATAAGACATCGTAATTTTACTATTGGCTTGACAACTCAACTACCCCTTTAGTGAGAACCAATGTTAAAATCTTGGGCTAGATTGGCTTGCTTCTGACCCTGGATTTCAACTGCACAGATTTGTGGATCCTTGTGTTAATTATTTGAATGATTTTGATAGACTGGGGCAATAATGGTATGAAGACCATTATTATATTTGATTGCTCAAAAGCCAAATTGAGAGTATTGTCCGATGCTAGACAGGTGCTTCTTCATCTTGAAGATGTTCTTGTACTGGTAGGGAACACTTTCCCTATTCCCTTCTCACAGAGCCAAGCGGAGATTTTGATATAGCCAACCTAAGGATATCTGATCCTTGCACTATTCTATTAATAGTAAAGTTTAAAACAACCAATGTTTAAACAACTTAGTTAGTATCAATTTAGATCTGCTTTTATTAGGGAATAATTTAGGGTTTTTATAGTTGGAATTGGCACACAACTTTTCTGCTGTCCGCTGAGAATTATTTGTGCTCCTATACTGGTTTGACCCTCAGTGTTAGGCACCAAATCCTATTGGGTACCGTTGCCTTGAGTTTCTTAGGCAACGTAATCCTTGGGTGTTTGGCGGACCAAACAATTGGTATTAGGTACATGGAACCAATTGTTTTGGCTGATGACGATTCTACTCTTTCTCTGGTATTCAAACGTTTTGGTAGTTTCCAATGACTCCAATCTATTCTGTTCTGAACGATTCCCTATAATTTGACTATTGGGTGGTATTCTAATATTGAACTATTGCTTGATTTCATTGGGGATGACGCCTGACGAAATTATCATCTGTCAGCAGCCTCAAATATCATCGGGGATGATGCCCAACCATATTTCATTAGTTGCGACCTCTAATATCACTGGGGATGATGCCTGACAATATTCTCATCAATTGGCCACTATAGCTGATCCTATACGGTTATGACTTAATTGTCAAGTCTTATATTCAGTCAAAAGGTTGGATTATGTGGTCATCTGCAATTCTGACATATCCCTAGGGCAAATTGACAGGCGATTCTTATGGGAGTCATTTTCTCGCTAATTTTTTATTTGGGCGCATACAGGAATTTTTGTGCCAATTTGTATTTTTTTATAATTTTTTACATTCATTGAAAGCCAATTCATAATTAATTCAATAATTTTTACATTCATTACAAGCAAATTCATAATTATTCTATTAACTTTAATGATTATATTTTAAAATAAAAGACTATTTATAACCAAAAAATAAGAATGAAAAATATATGAAATGGCTTGTAATAGATGTAAAAATAAGTGAAAATTATACAAATTGGCTTGAAATGAATGCAAAAATCACTGCAAATATATGATTTGGCTTGTAATAAATGTGAATTGTCCTGTAAAGCCTTGTTTCTAAATTCTTTATAAAAATAATAGTTATCTAATAAGAAGAGTGAGTATCTAATTTAAGGTTAACTACTTGCTCAATTGAGGTAGGAGGACCATGGGACCAACACTATTAATAAGAAAATAAAAATAAAGTAGTAAAAGAAAGAAAACCTGCATAGGATCCCTGAGTCCCCAGGACAGTAGTCTAACTGACTCCATCTCTGTCATCAGGGATAAGGGGTATATATCAAGGGGGCAAGACTGGATGGTCTTGTGGTGTTTTCCTACTTTTGTAGATATGGGAATAAGCGTCAACTTCCTGGAACCATGTATTTTTATATGACTGGATCTGGTGGTTCCATTTATGAGGCATAGATCCAAAGAAACTTAGTGGAAGCTGCGAGTTAGATGACTGTGGAGGCGCACCAGTGCTTCAGCCTGGTGGGGGGAATCCTTGTTGATAGCTTCCAAAATGATGGTATGGATGGACCACAATGTGGTGGCTGCTATCAGGGCTCTGAGAAGTGGGGGAAAGGGGGATAGCACACTCATGGCAAAAGGACCACGGATAGGGTAGAATGTACTAGGTGCAGGAAGCTGGAGCGGATGGGAAACTTCCCTCCAGATTACCCTGGATGTGGGACACCCCCTATCCTATGGATGAGAGTATTATGGCCTCCACAAATGGGACAAAGGTGGTTAATGGCGTTGGATTTATTTGCAGTCTGATATGACCTTGTGACATTTCCAGATGTGAGTTCTAGTTTTAGGGTGGAGTAAGGGATGATTAGTATACTCCCACATCTTCTTCTACTCTTTTGTGAATTAATGGGTATCTAATAAATCTAATAAATCAATTTTTGCTAGAGTAACCCTATTCCTTGGGAAGAAGGATGCTGGACTCACAGTCACATTATTAAAAAAAGTTGGAGGTAAGATGGATTATCCCCATGAATCGTGGATAGTATGTCAATGCTCAGGAAGCTCTAGCTGAAGTGCTTAATAACCTGGAGAATACCTTTAAGATGTGGTTTGGTTCAATGAGGCCTACTGCATCAGGATGAGAGGCCAGATTATGGATCAAAGTATTGAGTGCATTAAGTTTTGCCAACCCTAAGGCTCATGCAAAGTTGCATCTTGATACTGCTGCCCAATGAAGTTTATCTGAGGTAAGGCACGTTACTTGAACTATTTATTTGTTTAAAATGATTGGTTCATTGATGGTATTCAACGAGGCCCATGCCACCTGAGGAACATGGACCAAAAAGCTTTTCAATACTGATAGGTGCCCATTGGCCATCAAAAACCATGATTGCAATATAGCCCTTTTTGAGTTGAAAAAGAAATAGTAAATGGTATGGCATGAGCAGTATACCATATCTTTGAGAGAATCAGGGTATTTATTAATACTACTTTTCCCACAAGCACTGTTGTATGGTCATGGAGATTAGCTGCATGGCTTGAGATACTCAAAAGGAGTTTACTCTTCATAACTGTAGATGCATACCCACCAGTGTCCAGCTATACTCCTAAGTGGCGAACAGGTTGATTGGAGGGGTTGCCTGGAATGGGACAACAGATCTTCTAGCTGAAGGGCGTCGAGAACTTTCATTAAGCCACTGAAGATGGACTTACTAAGGAGTATGCCCTCAGTCTTGTGGGATTGATCTTGGCGTTGATTACATGTTCATATTGACTAATGATCTGCTCTAGGGAGTGAGAGTCTGATGGATTGGGAAACACCCAACACACAACATCTTCAAACGCTGATATGTTGAGATGGTTCTGACCTAGATAAGTAATACCTTTAAGGGTTTGATCTATGATGTTTAGTACTGGGTCCAGTCCAAATTTATACAACAAAGGGCTAAAAGGATCACCCTGTTTTAGCTCATGTTGTGGGATGATGAGTTCAGTAATAAGCTCTGGGCCCCGGATAGCCATAGTAGCTGACTCAGTTGGAAGCATCTCCAAGTTAATAAAACAAGGAGTAAGGAAGAAATTTTCTAGGAATGCCCTAAGAAATTTCCAATGCACACAGTCAAACGCTTTTGTTGATCCAAGAAGACTAGGGTGCCATCTGACCTGGACTGACAAATATATTGACAACAGTATGGACTTTGTCCCATATACTGCAATTGGGAACAACTCCATACTGATTGTGCAATATAGCTGATTGAGCAATCTTACCTAGACGCTTAGACAGTATCTTGATCATTATTTTAGCATTTGAATTGGTTAATGAGATTGTACTCCTGTTAATCAGATCATTAGAATTCCCTTTTTTAAATAATGTGACCACAAAGGCTTCTGACCTACCAGGCAGTAGGTGAGTTTCTAGAAGACATTTGTAGATAGAAGCTTTGATTAAAGGCGCGATTAAATTGAAGTTTTTCCGATAGAACTCATAAGGAATACCATCTGGGCCAGGGCTTTTGCGGTGAGGTGCCCTTTGTACAGCATACCATAGTTCTTCATTTGAAACAACACTAACAAGATTAAATAAGTTAAGAGGAGAGTGGGTTATAATTTTAACTAAAAGCTGTTGTATGTCATCTGGGTTACAGTCACAGCTTGATACAGGTTGATGTAAAATTTGTGAACCGTTTTAGAAACTTCATTGGAGGAGGAAACAATTGTGCCTGTGCTGGTTTGAATCTGGGTGAAAGAAGTACCTTGTTTCCATGAAGTAAAGCGGCTCATAAAGTATCTTTGGTGATTTCTCCCCTTTAGTGATATAAGAGGCACCAGTCTAGATGCTTAAACAGTGAAGGTTTGCAATATCTAACTCTTTCAAATGAATAGCTGTAGCAATCCATTTATGAAACCAAGATGGTCTGTAACCCCTGCGTGGGGGTCTTTTTTGTTGGGCAAGAGAGCGATGGAGGTGGGTAGCTGCTGCTGTAGATGTGTGATGCCACCGCGTGGATATCCACTTAACAGCAACAGTGGTGTGTTGTTTCATCAGACCCCATGTTACCAAGGGATCTTCACAAAATGGGCATACCATATGGGGTAGAGATGCTTTTTGACTCAACCACTGTAAGAACTCCTCGCTGGATATTGTATCAATACTTACTTTATTCCAGCGTGGTTGATTATTTGGTTGAACAGATGTGGCCAAGGTAAGTGCAACTAATCGGTGGTCTGAAGAGCGCATAACATTAGTGTAGAAACCTGGATACTCTTGGCTTAATGTGTAAGGGGAAGAATGTAGTCAATGCAGGACATAGACAACAATCTGCCCTGTTGTATATGTGGTTGTGTCATGTGCTTTATTTAGAAGAATCACTTGGAAAGGGATCAAATAAACCTCTGTTTGACTTGAGTACTAATAATTTGATATAGTCAGGTGGTTATTGAGAGGTGAGTGGCCAATGGTCAGTTGCAGCATTAGACCAACAGTTAAAATTACCCAGCACAAAGGTGGATCTTGGAGAATTAATTGGGATACTCTTGAGAGATATTCAATGATGTCAGTTGAGTTAATGGTGCATATATGTTAAGTAGCATTGACTTCTCATTATTAATAATGTTATTACAAGTGAACATCCATTTAAAAAATTTTAAATTTTAACTATTTAATCACTTTGGTAGGTCAAATAACGAACCCACAGTACTGAGACCAAGTGGATCTTATTGAAAAAAAGGTTTTTGACAACTCCTCTTCCTCTCCTGCCAAACAGTGTTTTTCTTGGATCTCTAAAATTTAGGCAGGAAAATTGCATAAGCATTCGCTTTTTGGCCTAGGATGTGTAAGCCTTGAATACTGAGATGTTGATTGTCTCTCTTTTATAATTTGGGATCCCAGGCCGCTCTATAAGCGGTGAGCTGGATCATTAGACCCAGCCAAGCCCATAGGACCATCATGGCATTAGTGTGATGACGATTACCTAAATTTGATTATTGATGTGAGTGTAAATTCAGAATTTTAGATTGGAGAGAAGGTTTTTAGCCAAATTCTTATAACCTTTCAAAAAGTTTGCTTTGTCAGAAAGTTTACCATGAGAATATCCATCATCATTTTATCATTTTTTAAATATTGTATAATGTGGCAGATGGATCTGTATCAAATATTGCTGAGTATTGCTCAGGGCAATCCGCTTCCTGGGTACACACCTGCAGTGCTGGGTGCTGGGAGGAGGGTAAGCTAGCAGTATCATTGTGACCTGAGAGTGTATCTGGGGGGTTTGATTTTTGTGCTGCCTTATTGGAAGCTCTTTTTTAGCACTTTTTGTTGTGCTTTACAATGTTTAGCAACCATAGGGGCCATAACTATATATACACTTGACTCACCCTATGCAAAAGGGTGATCAACATCAGTTAGTGTAAAATCAGAACCATGGTCATCCATCAAAGGTTCCTCCTCAGGATCTTCCTGAGTTTCTATTGGAAGGGGCATCAATATGCCTTGTAGCCAAGGTTTTTGCACTGAAAGCAAAATAGGGCTGCCTTTTCAGGGAGGACAGAAAATGGTTCAGAGTTGGTAAAATCAGGGAGTCTAAGAAAAGCAACCTGGGAAATTTTATACAAGTCATCACAGATTTTTATGGGGTTCAATAACAGCAATAGCTTTGTCACTGCTGAGATTTGGTTTTATATAGAAGCTTTGTAACTCAAAGTTTTTGATAAGCTCATATATTTTTGAGCACTCTTTTGGGTTTTGTTCAGTAAAGTCATTAGGGAGGGTACTATTAAGGTTATCAAAACTAATAAAAAGAATGGAATCTTTATTCCAATGAGTGAATTCCATATGTATAATGTTTGATACTTCAGAAATTTTAACTTCAGCTTTTACCTTTGCAGCTTTGTCAGCTGCCTCAGCAATGAAAGATCATATTTTGAACTAACTGTGATCAAATCTTCCTTTGAGATAAGTAGCAGCATGAAATAACTTCACCTGAATTTTTGATACTTTCTCATCAAAATGGGGTCAACTACTTTACAATAAACTTGGATGGCGTGGTGCACTTGTGAGATTAGTATGGAGTGGGAAATCTTTTAGTATAACATTTAATGTTTTAGTATAATCAGAGAAACAAGTCTGTAGGGGGTGGACCTCTGGTATTATTTGAAAAGTGCTCTGTAAGCACTGGGGATTTCTTGGAATGTATGCTTGTTATCAAGGGGATTATCATAGCTATTAGTTGGCCCCTTTTAGCTACAGTGGCATACTGCCAGTTATTCTTGATAAATATTTAATCCATTCCTATGGTACATTTATTGGCTTTGGTGAAGTCACATCAAAATGGTTATTAGCAATTAAGTCTTGCTAACAAGAGAAAGATGACTTATTATTAGAGTTAAAACTATGTAAAAAAGTAATCAAGGTGGGTTGACCTTGGGACAAATATACCACACTGAGATTTTTTTATAGCCAGTACAGGTTTCAAACATGTGTTGAACAAAACCTGCACTAGAGTGGAAGCAAGAAGAGTTAAAGCTATGTAATATAAATAAAAGTTTGGTTATTTCTCAGGGTTTTTTTGTGGTATACTCCCTACAGTAAAATTGACCAGCAATTCTAAGATGTCATCTTCTCAATATTTTTCTCATTTGAGCATATATCTAGATATCTGAAAAAGCTAATAATAGTTAGCTTACAAAGAGATTATATAATGTAAGGTTAATTAAATGGATTATGATAGAATTAGGTTAATCACACCAAAGATAAGTAAGAATTATGAGGGCAAAGATAATACTATCAGTCTATCTAGTTTCATCATCAAGAAAAACAAATAAGTCACTGAAAAGAGGTACCCAGATCTTATAAAAAATCAAATGGTACAAAATAATATATTTTTGAAAAAGTGGAACTCTACTAACTTGTCTTGATTTTTAAGTCTCATATATCTTGGCTATAAGCTTTCATACGCTTGGTGCAACGTTTAAATATAACCCAGATATAATATCACAAAATTTTTTGGGAAAAAAAGAACCTCCTTTAAAAAAAACTCTAAAAATTATGAAATAATCAAGAAATTAAGCCTACTCAATAAAACTCTTTTTGAAGTCAGTGCCATATTTTAAACTGAATTATAGAATTTTGCTCATAAATACAAACTATATCTTATGTCTGAATTGAGTCCAAGTGTAAACTATAAGCAACTTAAGATAAATAGTACTAGGTATATAAATCATAATTACCTATTATAAGTCAGTTAAAATATGGCACCGACTTCAAAAAAGGGTTTTATTGAGCAGGCTTAATTTCTCAATTATTTTATACTTTTTAGAGCTTTTTAAAGGAGGTTATTTTTTTCCCAAAAAATTTATCCCCAGTTCTTTCCCTCCTCCCCCCCAAAAAAAATTAATGCATTTTTAAAAGTGGCTTTTTTCCTACTTTTTTATACTCGTCATCCACACAAAGGTTGTTGGTACTAATACTTTAGTATAAACCTATTGAACTGAATAAACTAAGTACAAATCACTTTTAGAATAGACTAATATCATACATATTATTCATCAGTATAAGTTTAGATGCAGAACTGAAATGTGTTCTTATGTTCATCTGGTTCTATTGGCATGTTTAATGCTTTTAAAATTGGGATTTCTATAAATTCTACACCAAAGCTTTAATTCCACTCTGATAGATATGGTTAATTGATTCAATTGTGTATTGTTAAAAAAGATGGATTCAATCTTTAGAATCTCTATAACTTCTACAACAAAACTTTAATACATTATTTCTACATGAAGCCATTAATTTGAGGTAAAAATTATTTTATTAAAAAACCCAATCTTACCACACATAGGTACCTGCACTTCAAAGTTCCACCTGAGTTCTACCAAAACACTGCCAGATATAGGAACTCAATACAGAAAGTATAAACTTAATTATTACTTTTATGGAGCAGACTTCTTAACTGTTGCATTTTTTTAAGTGCTTTTGTATCATGGGGATTTTTTAATAGTTTATTACTGTCTAAGTCAGTTATGCTATGCCATCCAAAGTTTTTCACTCTACTGAGGGCTACATATAAGCTTAGCCTTTGTAAAATAATTTTTCCAAGGTCAATAACAGCCTTATTAAGTGTGACACCTTGCAATTTATGGACTGTCACTGCCCAACTTAAAATTATGGGAAGCATTCTCTGCTCAACGTCTTCATATCCTTTTGTTGCTTGGTATACTGTATTGATAGGAGTGACTGCAACTAAGCTATTAGCATCTATTATCTGAGCTCCTATTGTGGCATCATCAAACTTTATTAACACTGCTTCTGGTAATTCTCCAACTTCTAATTGGTCTTTTCAAAGTGCTGGCCACTTAAACTGCTTAATTACTCCCATTGCACCATTAACCAGTCCATCTGAAATTAAAATAATGTATTTAAGCATAATATGTGACCCTTTGGCTAGCTTTATTGTATGCAAGAGTCCTCCATAGTTATTCACATCTTTTGGAATTACATTTCTTGGGGGGTTTCTTCCATATGTTGCAGCCTCATGATATTCATCAACTGCATTTATGATATAAATATGTGAAGCTTCAGCAATGATATTAGTTATTTTCAAGTTATAGCTATTGACTAATTTGATAGTTGGATAAATTCTAACTGCTGCACCATCTGCAAAATCACCTGTTAATACAACTCTTCTCATCTCACACAACAATTCTAATTGGGTAGTGATTAGTTCACCAAATCGCAGGTTGTTAAGAGATCTATAAACTTAACATCATTTTGCTGTCTCATATTAATAGTTAATTCACAGAAATAGAACTGATGCCATAGATGGATTTCTGCTAAACAGCCTGAAGTTGTTCAAAACACCAGTGACCTTTTACTGGAGGAAGCTGCATAATATCACCAAACAATAATATACGCACCCCATCAAATAACTTGGCATTGTTTTTAAATTCTTGCAGTCTCAGATGTAGCATACATAGATTCTCATAAGAAACCATGGATATCTCATCTATTATCAGCTATTTGATATAAAACCATTTCCTTCTCTCTTGTTCAAGTCATTGGCCTATCATCTTTTGGTATGCCATAGTCTTACCCTTTTCAATTTGTAAAGAAAAACTGAGTGCAAGGTTTTGCCAAATATCTGCCGAGCAGCAACACCAGTCAAAGCAGCTACTTCAATAAACTGTGGTTAACTAACAAATCTACTGTAGGCCCATAACAATAGTTGATGTGTTCAACCAACAGTTTTAAAGTAAATGATTTGCCACTGCCTGCACCACCCGTTATAAATCACAACATCTGAATATCATTGCCACTTATATCTTTTTTGATAGCTGCAGTAACTTCACTAAAAAGCTCTTTTTGTTGCACATTTAGACTTCTGACACCATTTATATATACATCATCAGCTATTCCTGCTATTTCATCCCCTGGTAAACAGAAATCATCTGGGTCATATTATTTGTTCATCCACATAAATCATAGGTTTATCATTGTTCAGCCCATTTCCAGCTTCATGTACAATGTTAAAGGCTGCAGCTTGGGCCAAAGCCTGCTGAATAACTTGTTCTACATTAGCAAACTCTTCTGTAGTTAAATTTCTAAGTAATGGCCTTAGCTCATGCTGTCATCTAAGAAAACAGGCTTCTGCAGGCTCATTGTCTAGTAGAAGTTCGTTTTCATTTCAAAATGGTATATGACACACAATCAAACTATAACAATACCCTTCTCTATCACTGTTCAATGTATAATATCGAGTGCGCAGGACAGCTGGCTTATTTCTTATTTGCATGCATGTATGATTCCTTAAAATTATATACTTTGAACTTTCTTCCTTGATGCTTCCATTCAGTTCATCTCTATCATATTCTGCCCAAACATTACTCATTATTGGTTCATATCTGACAGCAAATTCAGCCAAACTTAAATTTTCAAGTTTGTCTGGCCTCTCAATGTAGCGATCAAAAATGATATTATATGTTGAAGCTTCACCTTCTAATCATAGAATTCAAAATCTTTGATCAGGCTTGCAGCTATTTATAATAAGCTAAAAACTTATCTAAAACAAACTCTGAGTTAAATTGCATTGAACTTCAGTAAATTAAAAATATAAAAGGAGATTACCTTTATTCACCAGATCTCAATTAATTCCCAAAATAATTGCCAGAAAAAAACCACATATACAATTGTACCTACCCTTAACTCTGAATAAACTGAATTTGAAATTCATTAAACCAGAAATCTAAAACAACCCACTTTTAATCACCAGAACATTTGATCATAAATAACAAAACTCTAAAATACTAAACTAAAACTTAGCTCAATCTACCTCTGAATTAATTTGAATTGATAAAAAATATCACCCCATATTGGTATTAACCTACCTTTACAATTTACTTAGTAGTTAAGACAAGTTATACTCTTTAACTTTTGGTGTAGTTTATTTAAGTTGTTATTTGGGGTGCGGGTTAGGGAGAAAAAAGTGTCTACTTTAATACTAACGCTTATTTAAATTTTATTCGAGGTGGGCCGACCTGGGGACGGTACCGCACCGATTAGGGAAGTGAAGAAAACAGGAAAGGAGGATAAAACCCGGAAAACCTCCATGCGCGGCGTATGATAGGCCAGGAACTCCATGGACCGCCTTTGCTATTCGCTATCTCGGTTCGGGGCATTGGTGCGCAAAACCAGCACAGTCAAAATCGTCCCCTACCCAAAGTCCATTACCGGGATCGAACTCGGGAGGCAGCGGTAGAGGGTCCATACTCTACCACTGGGGTATCCTCCCTTTACTAACGCTTAGTATTTAAACTATTATAAGTATCCGAAAGTCTAAGGATTTCAGTTAGCGTTTGGAATAGCTTAGGCGTATTCTGTTCAAAATTCAGTCAGTATGAGCTCATAGCGGGACAAGCTTAAATCATTATAAATGGCTATCGCTTTTGCATAATTTGGCCAATAAACTCATCTAAATTTAATAAAATAAGTTTATCCGGAGTTGTATTAGTCCCACAAGTATCCATCGCTTCCGAGCCCATTTTAATATACTTATTAAATTAATGAGCAGATACTTGACCAATACCTACAAAAGTAAAATGGGATCTAAGTTGGAGCATCCTCGATTTTTGGAGATGATCGTCTAAATCGGTCCAGTGTTTTCAGAGTTATGCGCGAACAAACATCTTAAAGAAAAAAAAACATACTGACAGGTCGAATTGATAACCTCCTTCTTTTTCAAAGTCGGTTAAAAATCAGGATAATTATGATACCAAAATCACCAGTCATGAATTTCCCCGAATTGCCGAAACGACAATAGAAAGTAATGAGTTGGGGTGTCTGATAATTTACCCTATCGATCTAAGCTCGCTTGAGTTTAAATTCTTTATTCAAGGCAAGCCAACCAGGACTTGGGTTTAAATTCTGATTGATGACACTTTTAAGGGAAAATGTACTAATTGCCAGTAAATGCACAAAGAATAATTTTTAACAATTAACTCTACTTGTGACCGGCATACAACTTTAATCAGAGATTTCCAGGATTGACATTCATATGAGTTCGTTTAAGCGAAATGTCACATTAGGGAAAACGAGTACAATAGATGCTAAGGGAGCTAGCGTAGCACGCGCGCCTACTACCATAGCGCTTCCTAAAGGCACAAAGCTATCGCCCCATCATACTCAACTTCTTCTAACTTCGACTGGGATAGCTTCGTTGGATGGAGTGATCGGTGGTGGTTTACCCATAGGGACACTCAGTCTAATTGTGGCTGATAAATGCACTTCATATTCTAGAATAGCTTTAAGTTATTTCATCAGCCAAGGCATCATGCATCGGCACGGGGTAGCAGTATTTTCTGCGTCGGAGGAAGCGAGTGTGGAGAATGGGGGAATAAGATGGCTAAATTCGCTGCCCGGCCCGTTTAATGCTTCATCTAGCTCTTCAGCAACCCCTGTTCAGAAATCGGTTGATTCTGATACTTCAGATAGATCCTTAATAATTGCTTGGAGGTACAAGAATCTCCCCAAAGTCAGTTCAGGTAATTTTTAAATTTATTAGTGCTTCTGCCGTGCGTCGCTAACCGAAACTACGTGAATCAAGCTTGATAAAGCTGACTCCTTAGTTTATGTTTAGTAAAAAATTTATTAAGTTGAGCTTGGATTTTAAATTCTTCACCCCTGACTCAACTGTTTGAGAAGTTTTTATTTATAAGTTATTTTCCTGGTCGCCCGACTTCATACAATGAAGTTAATTCTAAAGCTCGATAAAGGCCTTAAATACCTTTTTTAGAAAATCCATTAAAGTGTACTTTAGAAAAGAGCAAACTTTTTATGAAACTGATTGAAGCTTGATTTTAGCGCCTCAAATTTCAACTCCGACCAACTCTACAACGTATTGTCACACTTTCGATATAACTTCAACTATATCTGAGGAACTCAAAATGGAGTCGGATTTAACTGCGATCCTTTTGAATCAAGAGACTGGTACTGCATACTATTCTAAAGCATTGGAAAAAATTCAAGCATTAATAGAAGAAGGTGGCTACAGGTATTGAAATTTTATTTTTTAATTGGCACCAGTGCACGCCATCCTGCGGCTGCTAGCTTGGGCCAAAGGAAGATCCTCCGAATTGCCATTCAGATGATGGGTTCTCCTTTTTGGCCAGACGTAAGTTATGACAAAAGGTTAAGCTAAGGGTTTTAAAGGGTTTCTACCGGTTTATGCACGGACTTAAAAGCATTTTAAGGCATAGTTTCGCAACAGCCATGGTCACTTTTCCAGCTCACCTGCACTCTCAGGCACAATGTAGAGCGGTGTTCAGTTTGGTCGATCTTGTAATGGGGCTCGCTCTTTTGCAGGTAGTGCCAATTTTGGCATCTAAATCAAACTTTAGATTCCATCAATGTTCAGCCCAGTGAATATCACGGCCTTTTTTACCTCCACAAAACTCCACAAGTCAACAGCTTAATGAGTATGGGCTTGAGAACTGTTTCAAATGTGGCACCATCTAAAACTGGGTCAGGTGGGAGCACTTCAACTAATGTGCTTACTAATGATCTGGGGTTCAAACTGAAGCGCAAAAAGTTAGTGATAGAGACGTTTCACCTTCCTATTGAAGGTGGGGTTAGTGATAGAAGGACCGAAGCACCCAAAAGTCCATCCGAGCCAAAGCGGTTTACTGCTCTCAACCGACCCGCTTTAGCAAAGTCGTCTACTATAGACTTCTGAAGCTTCCTGAAATATGTAAATCTAGGGTTTTACCTACCTATCTTTTTCAATAAAGTAATAGCATCTTCAGCCTTACTTATTCTACGTTTAAGGATCTCTCCATAAATTCCCACTTGATGTGGAATTATTTAATATCTGTTGGTTTCCTGTTTGCTTTCTGGGTTTTCGTTTTTTTTGAGACAAAAAACTTTTTTATAATACGTTCTTAATATCTATTAATATGGCATTAACTTCCTTAGTCAATGTTTAATAAAGTATTAGAAATTATCACCTTAGCTTTCTACGCAAATTACAACATATAAAGGTGTAAACATTAGCTTGCCGCATAAACTGGAACTTTAGATATATTGTACATAAACTTTTAATAAAGTCCGCCTACCGGTAAGCGAAAGTTTACACCCGTTAAATAAAACGGCTTTATAATGAGATAATTATACCTAAAAAGGGAATGTATCAAGATTTATTTGAGGTTAAGCCATGGCTCCTAAAGTGCCAGAGATGGGAATAAGGACAAAGATCTTAAAAATAGGGGTTCTGCACCAGAGCGTTGCACTGTGTGGTAAAGGGTGCTGCATTCTAAATTCTAAAGGCTTTTTCAGAAGTGGTACTTAAGTTTTTACATATGCCATACAGCTGAAACTTGGGCATCAAATGCAGCACAGAGGTAGGATATATAAACTTACCCCTTAAAATGTGTACCACTTCACTTACAAACCTGTTGCATCCTGAGAGCATGTGCTCAAAAATTGGATTAGATAGTGAGTATCCATGAGTGAGGATGCCTATAGTGCCTGATAAATTTTTTAATAAAAATAAACTATATTAAAAAAGATTAAGAAGAGTGGTAGTCAAGGTCTGTCCGCTCTTAGCATCAAGAACCAGCAACCTATTAATAGAATGGACAGGTTTTACCCCAGTACAATATCAGTGAAGAATGCACTAAAATTATTTTTATACAAATAAGCAAAATATAATTTGCCTATAAGGCACTAAAAATCTAATTTCTGCTATATGAGAAGAGAATAAAAAAGCTATTATATTTAATAAGTTTTAAAGAAACAATATAGTGATCTACTAGTTGACTCTTGACACAACTGTATGTAGTGTGTGGTACTTTGTATACTACTGTACAGGTTGAGCCCTTTGCTGGGACTTCTAAAGTCTCCTGATCACTGGACCTTCAAATGAAAACAAGGTCCCAAATCTTTTGGACCACCATGTAGAAATTCTATGCAGTGGTCAACCCTCAGTCTTTATATAGAATTGGATAGACAGGGACAGCTTCCAAAAGCAATATACTTGGTTCAGATAAAGGTGGCACTTTATTTAGGATAGAATCATAGAATTTTTATCCCAATTACCCAGCCTCTGAACAATGGTGTCCTAATTTTAATAGTACATTTGTAATAGATACTATGGGTATGATAGGCATAATTATATAATGGTACCCAATTTTGGAATAAATTTGAATAAGGCAATACAGAACGTGGTGTGAAAATTCAAAAACTGGTGAAGGATTTGAGTGTATTGTTATCACACATACACATTTGTAAACTATATGCGTGCATTTGTCTAATACATACATTTGATGTCAAATTGAATAGGGCTGAAAGAGTCAAAGGTCTGAGGCAAGTTGACATATCATACAACGCATCCTACGTTTTGACTTAGCTCAAGCTTAAAGTACCTTTCTTATGCTAAGGTTGGTTCTTGTGATAGGCCTCAATAATTCTATACTTTCTACTGATAATTTTTCATAACCATACATTCAATGATGTAAACTTCAAGTGCTGATAGTTCCAAAATTGTATATGGTCCCTTCCATAAGTTACAGTCTTATAGATTTAAAAAAACCCACAGTTATCACATCAGGCCACTCTATAACTTTCCTTGAACATATGTAGTGTTCCTTGGTGTTTGTAAGAGCAGCATCATGAGCTGTTATAATCAAAACCACTAAGCAAAGGATTCCACATTATTAAAAAAATTCAAGTTTCATAATGGCTTAAAAGCTAAGATGCAAAGCAGAGATTTTCAGTCATATTTCATGGTAAATCTTTGTAATTTAAAATCAAAAGATAAGATAGGAAGTTATTAATTGCATATTACAAAAGGTGTGTGAAATATGGAATGCAGAGGTGATTTAACAGCAGAATTTGAGGAAAAAGGGAATGATTTTATCAAGGCAGTTTTTAGACTTAACTGCATTAATGGTGTGGAGTTAAAATTGAAACCGCAAGTAGATCCAGATGCTCAGAAAAGATGACCAAATTGTCAATCATTTATACTTCCCACCACATTAATAAAAATTTGCAGAGTTTTTATATGTTAAAATCATCTAATAAAAACATTCTTTGCTGATAAGGTTTCACTTATTGGTGTCGACTACTATAAGGTCCTAGAATATTGCATGTGCTTGGGGATTCATGCCAATCAACTCCTTAAACAATGGACATTTTGACTCAATTAAACTGTGATCACATCATTATTTCCATTAATAACAATTCTTTATAACTGACCATTGGTCAAATTTGATTTTACAATAACTAGTAAATGAAATTTGAAATAACATATCTAATCCTATTGAATGCTAGTTTAATCCAGATTTTTTAAAATGGTTGTTGCAACATCTCCTTAAAAATATACTATTTAAGCTTCTTAACGCACCCATTTGGTAAAACCTGATATCTTGTCACTTTTAAGACAACAATCCTTATCAGATTCAATCATTGGCTACAAATAATGGTTGGAGAATAGCAAAGATAGCTTTTGCCCACCTTTTATCAAAGTATAGGCTCATATTCTCATGCTTTTCAAGCTTTGGATGCTTTTTTGGGTGTAATATCAATTTCTGAACCTTTTTAACAACTACAATGATATAACTAGATGTGACATCACCCTCCAATTTTATATTTATGGTATCACACCACCCTATGAGGCAGAATCAACAGATTAAAGCTCATGCGCATTCAGAAGTTTCATAGCACAATAACTTCTTGAGTTACCATGAGGTCAGCAGCCTGCAGATGACAGTTGTGTAAAGCCTTAACAGATCTTGTGCATGTGAATAACTCTTGCAGGGACCTAAATTTTTTAGAGGAAGAAAATTCTTTACAGAATACTAAATACTCAAGATGATGCCCTTGACACCATGAAGATATCGTGTACTTTACTTCATATTTAAAAACCATTGCTAATATAAAAGGGCCAGGAGTACCAGACATTAGCACATCATAAACAGCGATGAGACTATCATAAAAGGTGGCAAATTTATGGAAAGAAGAAAGAAGAACTGCCTGGTAAAAGCATGTTCCGCCTTCTTTAGTTTAAGATAGAGACCAGTTCTTTTTTTACTAATCTTGAGACACTTTACTTTAATTTTGATATAATTTGCATTGACCAAACCAGATTTCCAAAATAAATTGACTTAGCTCTATATTTCCCATATTTATTGCCCTTATACACTTTAATGTCTGTTGAATTTTGGGCTGTAGTCTGGTGGCTGGTTCTTCTTTACCCATAAGGAAAAGTTTTGGGCGTCTATTGTGTGAGGACAACAGAAAGGATGGTGATTTAGAATTTAAATTATAGCTTCTTGGTAGTACTTCAATAGTATACTCTGTTGTTTCACTTGGACAATGGCACGCCGCCCTGAACTTACTGATCCCAAGTGAAAATTGACTAATACAAAATGAAAGTACTAAACTCAAAAAAGTTTATAAATTAAATTACAAACAAGTCCAGTAGTTGAATATATTTTATTAATGTCAACTCAAGGGTTATTTATAGGGTTTGATGTTCACCACATCTTACCCATGATGACTTAATTTCAGTGGCACTTAACCATGTAAAGAGTTTGTAAGAATGTCTACATATACTTTGACTCAAGGCATCATGCTCAGCCTCAGGGTCAGTATAAACACCATCATCATTCTTGAGATGGCGTTTCATCATGTCTTCAAAATAGCTGAACCAATTCACTTTCACATGCAATTGGCAGCACATGCCAAGGGGATTTGTATCACTAATTAGTAATTAATTCAATTGAAAACTTGACTGACATTACAAGCTAATTTTGACATAGACCAACAAAGCCCATGTGCCCGAGTCATGAAGTCAAAACTTAATCTAAGTCTGACCTAACCAACAAAGCCCTTGAGCCTGTGTTATCATAATCAAATATAATTAAGTGAAATCGCTAGGCTGCAATTCCCAAGTTTGGATATACTTAGGATACACCTGAACCATAATCACTGATATTTGATATGATCAAATATTCAATGATTAGATCCAGTCAATTACTCAACACTTCCCCCGCCTTGACTGGATATAAGAAGCGGGTACCCTTCTTCTTGGTTCACAATGTCTGGCTTTTCGCGCTCCTCCAAGTACAAACATTATCTCAATAGCCTTTCTGCCTTGGATTGACAAGCCTTCCTAGGGCTAAGCAAGTCCATGCAGCGAGCTATTGTCAACTTGGGCATGTTGCCCATGGTTCCTCAATCTGGGTCAACCAGCTACGCTTCAACAATACTAAAAAGTTTGGTTTTGCAACCCATTGCAATAGCACCAATCAATCAACCTGAAAAAGCCTCCATGGCTTCAGGTGCAGTTAGTCGAACATCCCAATGGGTCAAGCGGGATCCCCTTTTGACATATTCAATATCTCTTTAGCCTTCTGAAGCCATTCAGTCCAAAGCTACCCTGATCTGAGATCAATTCGCTTTAGTTGGGGATCTTCTTCCAGACTTCTTGTTCTCACTTTTTAACGTCTTCTCTTCAAAAAAACTTGCTTCCTCCCTTTGCGTGGGCAGCATGGCTTCGTTGGGTCTTGAGCATAACTCAATGTCAGAGCTCATGGATGCCTACTTGTCATCCACACTTGCAACTGGTCCTGAGGTTGCTGCTTACAATATATTTGAGGCCAACCAGGCCCTTATTTTCGCTAACACTGTTGCTAGGATTTGGTGTGAACCTGCTTTGGTTTATACCAATTTTCATGTCGCGTTGGGCCTCAAGACTCAGGTTTTGAAGGATCAGCATAACCTGGTATTGTACTGAGCCCTTTGTAAGAGCTTGGCTAAGGGGCTTCCTGAGAAGTATGTCCCCCAGATGGCTCTTTTGGGTGCATGTGTTCACTTCCCTCCTTCATCACTTCCTACCTATACTGTGCCCAACATGCGCAGGGTATTAGATGAGGCCTGTTCCCAAATCTTTCGTGAAAAAGAGTTCCTCCCTTCCATTTACCCCTGCCTTGAGAGTCTACTTGCCGATTGTATCTTCCTTTCAGCAGCATTTACTCCAGAGTTGAACCTCTCCCACCTATTCTAAACTCCCTACCAATGGACTTTCCCTTTATTTTGATGGCTTTCCTAAGCTGACATGGCCAGCATGCCTGGTGCTGAGTTTTCTTGGGTTTGGCACATCTCCACCAGGGTCTAGATAGTCAGGATTTGTATGAAATTTGAATCACCCTGATTCTGCTGCAGGTTTCTCCAGTTTGATTGCGCTCTCCTCCCCCTACCAAAGAGGGGGTTCCTAGTTCTGATGCCAGCGAGGCATCAAGTTAATAAATTAAATCTACGGCTTGCAATCATATATATATAATTTTTATTATTATTATTATTTTTTATTCTTTATGATATGGATGAAGGAACTTAGCGTGTACTCGATTCACAACCCAGCCGCCTTGATCCTTAATGGTATATACATCTTCAGAAAATTTCTTCAAAATGATAAATGGACCCTTCCAGAGTGAGGCTAGCTTGTGCGCGCGGCCTGCGCTATGAGTGTCACAATATACTACTAAATCTCCTTCATTAAACTTAGTCACCATAGCCCGTTTGGCATCATTGTAGCTCTTTTTAATAGTTTTTTGACTAATCACATTTTGATAAGCTTCTGATTGCAACTTGATTAGGGTCTTCACTAGTCGCTCACCATAGTTATTTGAGTTAATTGCATCAGTTGAACTGAGTACTGAATATAATAATAGAGGTAGAGTGGGCTGTCTACTATACAAAAGTCAAAACGGAGAGTGGCCTGCGCTGCTGTGGTGTCCAATATTGTATGCAAACATGGTCGCACTAATTGAAGTTGCCCATTGTGAAGGCGCCAAGGCTGCGTTTTTGCATAAAATGCCGACTAAAGTGCCATTCACTCGCACTACCATACCATTAGTCTCAGGATGGTATGGTGTTGACAACACTCCTTTGATGGACATCAACTCATTTAGACGTCACACCATTTGGGCAGTAAAATTCATGCCGTTGTCCATCAAGATCTTCTGGGGCATCTGTGCTTATAGATAATATTATCCATAATGAACTTGGCAGTAGTTAGAGCCCTGACATCTCAAATTGCTTTCACTTCCACACATCTTGTTAGATGGTCAATAGCAACAATTATGTATTTGTTGCCTAGGCTACTCACAGGCAAAGGGCCAATTACATCAATTGACACGGTATGCCAGGCCTAGTCAGGTTTGATCAAATGGTATTTCACATCCAACTTCATAGGTTTTGCTATTTGGCATGAATGACATTTATTGAGCACATCTTGGATATCAAATCACATGAAACCCCAATAGTAACTAACTCGAATTAATTCTAGCATCTTGGTCATTCCCTCATGTCTGACGGCCTTGTGTGCTTGTGTGATAATCTCCATTCAGTCAGAAGTTTTTGGGAAAATTCAACGTTGTCCATCAGGCTTAAGCCTGTATAGAACTCCATTTCAATATTTGGTGTCGATTAATGCTTTTTCAAGCACTTTTTGAACTTTGGGTGGCGCATCTCCATACGTTCAGTTAGCCATTTTTTCATGAATCTCATCAGCCAAATTGATCAGGACAGCTACAATGGGAAGTCGCGATAGTCCATCTGCATTCTGATGGGCCGCTCCAGCTCTGTGAATAATCTCATAATTGTACGCTTGTAATTTCAGAGCCCAGTGGGCTAACCATCCTTCATGTTCCTTGATTATTTTGGAGCCATCATAATGAGCTTTGATCTGTTACTACTTGGAACTTGGTGCCATAAATATAAACCCAAAATTGTTTACAAGCATAGATGACAGCCAGACATTCTCTTTTAGTCACCGTATAATTACGCTCATGCTTATTCAGCGTCCTGCTGCAATAAGCGACTGGATGCTCCTCACCATTATCCCCAATCTGTGATAGCACACCATTGATTGCGGTTAACAAGGCGTCAGTTTGTATGATAAAAGGCTTTCTGAAATTGGGACATCAGAGGATAGGCGCTGAGCTCATTTTATTTTTCAAGGCCTCATAGGCTTGTTGGCATTCCTCTGCCCAGCAAAAATGAACTCCTCCTTGTAGTAAGTGGAATAGGGGATTGGCAATCTTCAAAAATCCTTCCACAAATCTTTGATAGTATCCTACCATGCCTAAGAACACTTGAACATCTCTCATACTTGTTGGAGGTTGCATATTGTTAATTGCCTCCACCTTTTAAGGCTGAGGCCGCAAGCCCTTGGGATCAATGATGAACCCAAGGTATTCCAATTGTTCTTTAAAGAATTGGCATTTCCTAGATTTTATCTTCAGATTGGCCTTCAACAGTCATTTAAAAAACTTGTCCAAGGTGCTCCAGATGTTTGGAAAACGTTTGCAAAAAGACATTGATGTCATCCAGGTACACCAGAACGCAGGACAATTTAAGGTCCCCCAAGCTTGTGTCCATTGCGCGCTGAAAGGTTGCCAGAGCATTACACAGCCCCTGTGGCATGCGTGTTGGTTGAAAAGCCCTTGAGCAGCAATCATCGCGCACTTTTCCTGCTCCTCTGGTGGCAACTCAATTTGCCAATATCTAGAGATGAGGTCCATTGCGGTAAAGTACTTCGCCCCATCCAGACGGTCCAGAGCATCATCAATTCTAGGCAATGGATATGAATCCTTTTTTGTAATGGCATTGAGGCGTCAATAATTAATCACAACTCGATTGCTGTCATCTTTCTTCTTTAAGATTAAAATGGGCTGGCCCATGGGCTTTTGGAAGGCACTATCATTCCGCTTTTCAGCAATTTGTCTAACTCTTCACTGACTATTTTGTCACTGGCTTTGGGGCGCCGAATTGGCCTCATTCTAATAGGCATATGGTCCCCAGTATCAACGAAATGCTGAACTCCTTTTGTACAACCTAAATCTTGGTCATTTTTGGCAAAAATTTTGGAGTATCGTTTAAACAACTCTAGTGCTTCATCCTTCTGTTGTTCCAATAATATGGTGAACAATTCTCAGGATATTACAGTATGTGCCCCAAGGGTTTTGGTCAGTAAGCCAAACTCGGATAAGTCACCAAATTTGACAGCTGATATTAACTCATCCCTCAGAAACAGATGCACAAAAGTGACTAATTGATATTTCTTGACCTTAGTATTTTGGCTGGTCAAATTTGCTAGTAAGACATCAATCTATCCATGCCCCGGTATGAGTATTCCAGGCGCCACACTAGGTTCCATATGAGAATGATGCCACAGGGATACAACCTCCCCGTACAGTACTTCTGAAATATCCAGTGTGGTTCTGGTCCTCATAACCAGTTGATGGCCTGGAGCTATTGTCACATCCCTATTCACACGTAGAGGTATTCCTTGATTTTTGTTTATGGCAGTTGGCATGGGGCGGCTTCAATTCCCCCACTGAATATACCCTACTGGTATTACGCCATCAGCATAAGATATATTGATAAAATTCCTATGACAGCTTGTGGGCTTCATATTGTTGCAAGAGTAATAAATTGGAAGTGATTGGCCCAATATTGTCAAGATGTTTTCTTTAAAATCGCATGAGATCCCATAGGTCCTTAAAAAACTAGTTCCAATCAATATGTCATAATTGGTGTTTGGAAGCACTATAGCAGGTGCAGCTACTACCAAAGCTCCAAATCGCAGTGGCGGAGTGCTGTAAGCTCCTTCACTCTTAGTAATGTTAAGGCCTGCGGTCCCATATCCTTGATGATGGTCAATGTATGGAGCTTTTTTCAGTTTCTTAACCAGCTTCATGGAAACAATGTTTACAGGTGCTCCACTTTCAACAATAGCTACAACTTTGCCCTTGTTGACCAGAATATCCACTTAAGTGCACTCAGAGTAGTAAGAATTAATAGAGTTTACTAAGTGAATATGGAAGAATCCAGGGAGTTAAGAGTGTGCTTCAGAGTATTCCCAATACTAGGACATTCATTGATGAATGTGTCAATTGGCATTGCTATATTTACCCCTTTCAGGCTTGGGGTATCTGCTGCATTGCTCAGCCCATCGGCTGAAATATTCTCATGTATTTGTTGCACATAGGGTTTAGTGACTACCTCAGAGGCTTCAAGTATGACAGCCTTACTCTGGGAGCGAGTTACTACATGTACATTTGAGGAATCTTCATTTGATACTAAAATAGAATCAATTTCATTGTTAAATGAGGCCCCATGGCCATCGTTATCTTGTTGATCAGGCGGGACTGGTGTCTTAGGCACAATAGAGTGTCCCGCATCTATTGTGCTTGTTCTTTTCCCTCCTCTTGCACGGTATTGGGAAGGACTACGTTGACATTTTGCTGATGGCATCTGGAAGCATAGTGAACTTTATGATGGCAATTAAAGCAAGTAATTTCACTCACTGGCCATGAGGCTCTTGCATTTGAGTTTTGCTCACTTCTTACAGGCGAATTACTGTCAATCTTCTTATTGGTTTTGGGGGCTTCCCAGAAAAGGCAGCGGATCCCAATCTGTAACCAGTATTAGGAGGGCCATAATTTTTTGAGAATCTGAGCAAGTAGTCAACCAATGCAGAGGTCACAAGGTTTTGCTTGAAAGCAGGCAATAGAGTGTTTGATAGGTTAGGGTAAGGTTCTACAGCATGCTCTAGTGCAATCTTGGTGTCAAAATTGACCATGGCTCAGGCGCCTAAGAGAACTTGAGCTTTGCAATAGAATAGATCTGCAAACTCGTCAATTGCTTCATCTTTCTTAAAGCTGATTTTCATAAACTTGGATTTTATGGTTGACATCCATTCTGGACCTCCAAATTCATGAAGCACGGCCTCCTTAACTTCAACATATGTTGGATTTTTATTAATGTGAGGCATAATCAACTCAATGCTCCACTCATCCAAGCAGTTAATCATGGTGGCTGCTTTGTTGCGGTCGCTGGCCCCATGCATAGCCAATTAAAAATGGTTGACAAATGTGTAATACTTCCATTCTTGTCAAAGGCTGGCAGGTTTGCTGGTTTATAATTATTGCTTCCCCATTCCTGGTTATCATGATTATTTCTAGGTTGACTAGAGCCAGGCGTACTAGGGCGTTGGGGCATTGCATCCTGGTTTGGGGTGCTAGGGTTGTCCAAAGCAACTATATTGCTAGGCAGTTGTCGACATGGCCCAGCATCCATTTTGGTAGCTATTTTCTGAAGCTTCATCCTCATAATATTCGGAAGAATTTCCAGTCAAATGGGTTGTAGCACACTGACAATGCCTGTCATCCAGAGCTTGAATTCGCTCACTGATTTTGTTTTCCCAATTGGCACAATTTTGGTTTTTTAATTTTAATTTTGCAATTTCCTCATTCAGGCTAGTAGCTTGTAGCTGCAAGGTGGAAATCGCTTGGTCCTTTTCTTTTATTGCCTTCATGCACTGGTTCAATTTTCCATGGAATTTCCAGTAAACCTGTATATGGACCTCTTTGAGGAGGTCTCGCAATATATTAACCAGTTGATTGTAACAACGCCGTCTGCCCAAACCTATTCTTTGATGTCCTTGGCTCCGCCGCCTGCCACCCCAGTGTGGGGCAGCAGTGCACCCCCACCTAGCATTTTCCGCCCCGCGGGCAAGCGCGTTTGGATGGGCTCAAACAGCCCACCCACTGCTTCCAACCATTTTGTCCTCTCATGGGACTTAGCGCTCCACCTGGCGCGCGTCCACCCTTCTCGCCCCATCCTCTCGCCCTCCCTCGCTCCGCCATTCGCTATTGCCTCAGAGTGGACTATGGGCATTTGTTCCCATATGCTGATAAGGCAATTATTGACCTAGCCACTGCGGCCTTTGCGCCAGCTGGCTTTATAGACTTCTGCCCTTTTAAGGGCTACTTTGACGTTAGGGTCCCAATCTGAGGAGGATGCTGAAGCAGCAGCACAAACTCCTCTAATTTATAAAAAAACCCCATTCCCACAACTCATACTCGCCTCCCCTCAGACACCACGCTGGTGGTATCCTTTGCAAATCTATCATCCCACCTTCCACCCTAGGTTTTGTATGACCAGTTGGTCGCGGGGCTCATGGCTTATGGAAATCAGCCCAACCTCATCTTTGCCATTCCATCTGGTGCAGAGCGCTTGCTGCTCCTCATGCAACAGCCACCATCATACCACACCACCCTACCATAGCCCAACAAATCCCACCCCGCGCTAGTGTCGCTGCAGCGCCTGATCATTTCTTTTGGGCTTGGGTCAATAATGGTAGGCAGATTTGTTCCCTCTGCTTTGGCCTTGACCATGCAAAAAAAGTATGCCCTCAGGCCAAGTCCACTGCTGCGGCTTCTGAGCCCCCCCTATGGAGGTTCAGTATGGGGCGCTTTACTGCCCCCCTCCCACCCTCCAATCTCGTTCAGTGGGCCCACATGGAAAATCAGCCCCCCCAAAACCTCCAGCCTCACTCTCCCACCTAAATTTACCCCAGCCAATCAGAGCAATGCTTGGACCACCATTGGCACCCAAGCAGCCGCCCATTCTCCCAATCCCACCCACCTGAATTTGAACGCCACTATTCCAGTGAACCAAAATCCATGGGATCTATTGGCTGAAACTGACAAATCAGGTAATGTCCTCATTAGTAAGCACATAGGACAACCTCTCTGCCAAGGCAATTATGGTCGGGCAGAATTTTTCCTTCCCAACTTTGATGAAACCCCTACCCCTCGCCATTTTGCTCCTCTGCCCAATACGGCCCCCTTCCAAAGTAACCACCAGCTCGCCTTAGCTGCGGTAGCCTCTCCTCAGTGCCCAAAACTACGCACTGCGGTGGCCCAGTCAATGGCTCAGCTCCAGCATGGCCTGCCACCCTCTTCTTCCCCCCAACTTCCCTGAATCTCCCTGCAGTGACATCTCAAAACTATTTGATGATGCTGAAGTTGCTGTTATGAATGTCGCAACGCTTGCTTTATTCAACCCCTCAGCCAAAATAACCCGCCACAGTATCTCCCTTTTCACCCAACTTCCTGAAGCCCGCAAAGAAGCTGAAGTTCTCCTCACAGCTTTTGTTGAAATACTTTCCCGTCATTATCTTGATGAGGAAGTGGAAAACTCCTACTACGCTGACCTCCACCCCCACTATGCGGATGCCCCAATGCCCTGGCTCTCTGCTCTGATTCAGTACTGTAACTAACATCCCTTGATCGAGGCGGGTCTTTCTGAAAAACAACCCCCTGACCCCTCCTCACCCTCTGCCATGGTGGGTTAGCGGTTTCTGCTTCCCACCTGGTTAGTAGTTTTGTTTTGTCATTTTGAGTGTTGTGATTTGGTACTGTCCATCCCCTGGTTGGCGTACCTCAAATAAATTAAACTCTCCATGGAGATTATTGTTCAACTCATTAATAACATCAACATAATCATTGAGATTATTGATCTGTAGATTAAGACAATCAATAGAGTCTTGATTTTTCTCATTTTTTGCCCATTGGTCCACAAATTATGTTTGCCAGTAATTAGTTTTTCTGGTGTATTCATCCTTCATCTGCGAAATTTGGGCACTCAGGCATCGATACTGGTCATGGAATTCATCCTTATGGTTTAACTGCACCTCTTGGGCTTTGTGATTAAGCCTCATGGATTCTGAAGCATTAATAGAAGTTTAAGTGATATTGCTAGCCCAAGATTTGGTGACTCCTCTTTCCTCTAAGAAATTTTCAATGATGGGATGCAATCTGTTGTTTAGCTCTTGTGCTAAGTCTGCTACCTGGTCATTAGCCCAAGTGGCTAAGTTGTGATTTGCCTCTAAACTCGAATGGACCTCAGCGAAGTTGGCTTCCAATTGCTCATTTAAAAGTTGGCCCGCCTGGCTGGAGTTGCAAGAGAAATTCATCAACTCAGTAATGGCTGCATGATGGCAGGCGATTGTCATCTGAGAATTCCTAGAGGTGGTATGTACAAATTCAATTAAGTAAAGGGCGATATTCTCTATCCCAATTAAATTTTTTTTGGATATGAGCTACACTTAATTGATGATGAGCAAGATATCTCATCCACAACACATCTTGCTGTCGTTGGCGGTAAAAAGGGTTGCTACTATTACCACGGGCCCTTGTCCTATTTGATATCCTCTTAACAACTGCTGCTCAAGGCGTTCTAGCTCTTCAGGTGAAATGGGATCATTGGGATAGGTAATAATGGGTACATCCTCCCAATTAATCTGGGACACAGTCATTTCAGTATTCCCATTGGGCCCAGCGATGGTTCTGAATAATTGGTTGGGATTGCTCCCCTGTTCAGCGCGGTCACCATCTGCAGTCTCAGCCATGAGCGCCACTTGTTGAATTTTGGGCTGTAGTCTGATGGCTGTTTCTTCTTTAACTGTAGGGAAAAGTTTTGGGCGTCTATTGTGTGAGGACAACAATCAGGATGGTGATTTAGAATTTATATTATAGCTTCTTGGTAGTACTTCAATAGTATACCCTGTTGTTTCACTTAAACGATGGCACGCTGCCCTGATCTTACTGATCCCAAGTGAAAATTGACTTGTACAAAATGAAATACTAAACTCAAAAAAGTTTATAAATTAAATTATAAACAAGTCCAGTAGTTGAATATATTTTATTAATGTCAACTCAAGGGTTATTTATAGGGTTTGATGTTCACCACATCTTACCCATGATGACTTGGTTTCAGTGGCACTTAACCATGTAAAAAGTTTGTAAGAATGTCTACATATACTTTGACTAAAGGCATCATGCTCAGCCTCAGGGTCAGTATAAACACCATCATCATTCTTGAGATGGCGTTTCATCATGTCTTCAAAATAGCTGAACCAATTCACTTTCACATGCAATTAGCACATGCCAAGGAGATTTGTATCACTAATTAGTAATTAATTCAATTGAAAACTCGACTGACATTACAAGCTAATTTTGACATAGACCAACAAAGCCCATGTGCCCGAGTCATGAAGTCAAAACTTAATCTAAGTCTGACCTAACAACAAAGCCCTTGATCCCATGTCATCATAATCAAATATAATTAAGTGAAATTGCTAGGCCATAATTCCCAAGTTTGGATATACTTAGGATACACCTGAACCATAATCGCAGATATCTGATATGATTGAATATCTGATGATCAGGTCCAGTTAATTACTCAACAATGTCAGAATCCAATCTCTTCTTAACTAAAGTGTGTTGTCTTGAAAGACCTTTTAAACTCAGAAGTTGCTTCCAGTCTAGTTTCCGCTCATGCAACCATATCCAAAACTAGATTATACTAAAAATTGGTAAGAAGAATAAGTATTCAGCAAAAGAGTGCTTGCTGTTATAGCTAAATTAGGATAGTGGCAGATTTAAGTTGCAATTTTTTCATTAGAAAAAGAGTAGCAGCGAGGTATTGTTTTTAACATTGATTAATGCGTTCTGTTTGCCCATCTGAATCAGTATATTAAGCAGTCAAGTGGCAATAAAAATCTCTGAGGTGTTACATAGGTCTTACAAAACTGAGATATAAATGTAAGTTCTATTACTAATAACTTTCATATGTACTCAATGCCTCAAAAACACATGGTTATAATTAGATGAGTTATATAAAACTGCTGTAGTTGTTAAAAAGATAGGGAGTACTTTGTAAAGAGTTCCACAACTACTATAATAGCTTTATAATCGTCTGAAACTGGCAATTCTATTATGAAATCAACGTAAAGTGATATTTTCAGCCCATCTGCACGCTGTAGGGGGTAAAAGACCTGTAGTACCAAGGCTGGTAAGATTTATCTGATTACAAAAAAGCAGCTTAGTATACTTGGCTACTTTTACTGATATTTTATTAAATTGTATAGGCGTCAAATCAATTCTGAAGTTTTTTCTCTTCAATATGTGGCATACAGTAGGAACATCATGATGTGCAACAAATATCTTCACACGCATTGGGCCAAAAGGCAACCAAAAATTTCTATTATAAGAATACATTTTTCTAATTGGCAACTATAAAAGTTATCCTCCTTATTTGCAGCACAGACCTCCAATATTCATGAGTACTATGATGATAATGACTATGTAGAAACACTTTCTGATATAAGGGGTCATTTTCCATAGGAACCAAGTTGGATATTTTCAGGACTTCTTTCAATAAGGGGGTTTCATCTCATTCAGAGCTTAGGTTAGATCAATCGATTTTATGTGTTGAATTCTACAATTTACTTTTGTTTGTTGTGTCACAGATGTGCCCGTGACTGGTGCATCTGGTCAGTCCTCACCAGTGGAATGAGTGCAAGCAACCCTCAAACCGGTGGCTGCTCTGGCAACCAGGCCATTTCAGATGGGGGCGATCAAGGCCCTTTTATATAGGTGATGGAGATAAGAAATTTCATCCCAGATGGAGTGACATCATAGGAAATAATTTCAGCAAGAACCAAGGGACATCGTACAAAATAATATTCACCCTGCCACCTGTGAAGATTTACTATATGAGGACAACAAAGCCGCCCAAATTTCATATGAAAAACGACGCATTTTATACCTTCAGTGGTTCAAAAATCCTACCAATGATGGTATGATGAAAAAAACAAAACCATGCCGATGAGAGCATCCAAAATTTGAATGGAATACTAACAAATTAGACAATTATCCGTTTCTGGAGTGACTTGAAGCCACAATGAGAGGTGCACACAGGAGTGCCATCGCTCAAACCCAATATTGAGGCGCATATTACCAGATTTGGTAATTGACTAATTTCAACTGAAGCAACATTGGCCCATAACCCAGAAGCGGGGCCTATCACAAAGGCACATGAAAATCCAGGTTCAGGGGTCCTACTACAAGACAGAGCTCATGCATACAAGAATTAATTCAAATAAGTGAAGAAGCCAAAGCAGAAGTCAGACGCCATATGACTAGAGGATCATGAAAAGTCCTCAATATTGACCCCAAAAATTCTAAATACTTTTTTTACCCAATATTATATATCTTGATTTTCCTCCTGAAGTATCAATAACTTTTTTATAAAAAATCTTTCCTAAGAACCTTAAGTTTATCCTTTTTTAATTCTTATTTATCAAGTTTATAATTACCAGTAATAAGACTGGGATTAACCTGTTTGGAAGAAAATATTCTCCGCTGATGATACCTTGATGCTTATAATACCAAGGAAAAGGTTGGAAAGGTTCTCGTTGAGTCATTAAAGCAACAATGGTTAAGAATGTCCAAGGGTGTCAAGAAGTTTTCCATGCGCCTGGGCAAATTAACCAAGTGACCAATGTACCAAAGGGAAGCATATGAGAAGGATTTGCTTAGTGAGCGCGATTGTGATGTTAATAGACGTTGTCTGGTGCCTAATCTGCGTGGAGTAGACTCCCTGAGCAGCAATTCAGCCTCTAAAGTTAAGTGAGCTGAGGTAGATGCACTGACTTATTGCAAGGCAGGGTAAGACTTATTACATTAATAAGAGAATTTAACTCTCTTTTAATAAAAAAAGTAAAAAATGATACATTCCTTAAAACTCCATATCATAGTGATTGACGCGGAGTTAGCGCGTTTGGGTAATGGCAATAAAGAAGAACTCAATAATCTGTATTAACAATAAATAGCTGATGAGAACTTTGAAGGTTTTGACACCAGTGAAAAATTGTCTCTCAAACCACTAGAAGCTCCTTGTCATCTATAGCATAACTAACTGCTACATAGCTATTTTACAATTAGGTAGCAGGGTGCTCAAGTCCATCATCAAACACTTAGAATTATTGCATCACCATTATAAAGAAATTGAGCCATCACAAGTGAATATGAATTGCTTATTGGGGATGACATGGTAAAGCACCAAAGCTGTAATTAAGATACATTTTCTGATTAAAAAATAAGGTCTTAAAGATGATGTCCACTAAAGAGATCCTTTTACTAAATATACTTAAAGGGGCTGCTGCCTTCAATAGACTATAAGTGAACTTTTACATGAAAGTAAATTTCTCAAAAACTTCTTAATTCTATAATATTTTTGGAAGAGTCCCACTCCTCATTTTCTTAACGCTTATCTAGTAATCATATGTCCTTATCAAAATTATATTACCAAAAAGGTGTTTTGAGTCAGCAAAACTCACTCTTGTTTGATTTGAGTGTCGAATCTGCATCTAGTAGTTTCTGTATGACCTGCTCTAGGTGAACAGTGTGAATGGATCAATATGTGGAGAATACCAGAATATAATCAAGGTAAGCAATATCACATACCTAAGGAGGTCACCAAATGCTGCATCAATTCTGCGCTAAAACACTGCTGGTGCACCTTTAGACAAGAGATATTACCTTAAACTGATAAATCTCCTGGTTTGTACAAAAAGAAGCTAATCATTCATGACTCTTATTATACAATCTGATTAAATGCATTAAGAAGTCAATATTTGGGAAGACCTTTGCTTTATCAACTTACCAAGAAATCCGTTCTTCAATAGGGATTATATATGATAAAGTGATAGTCACATTATCAAATTTTCCACACTCAATGGAGGTCTTAGGGTGCCATCTGACTTATCAACAAAAAAGTAAAGGAAAGCTACTAATGAAATCTTCTTAAAATAAAACCATAGCATCTAAGTCCTGAATTCACTTGATAGTAAGATTACCCACCTCTCTCAGTTTAAACAGTTATATCAGTGAAGCATTTTGATTATATCTACGTTTAACTTAACCCACAGTCAATATAAAGATCATTGGAAGTTAGAAAACTTGAGAGACTTTAATACTTTCTCACAAGATGATATATTTTTGTAATACAAAGTAGCAGGATCTACCCTACTATATGATTTCTTTAGAAAGCAAGACTTTCCATTCACTACCATTGACTGACAAAGGCAGAGTTGACTTCTTTCATGTAGTATTGAGTTTAGGTAATTGTGACTATTCCATATAGGCATATATGAAGTTTGTACAAGATCTATCTCCACATCATAATGTCGCCACCAATTTACTCTCAAGATGAAAAGATGTACCTATTTAATGGTATTTGAAACTTGCTCTGCAGCTTTAAGTGCACTAATATGCACATACACTGGCTTAATTAGGATCATAGTAGAGATTAGAAGGGATGTACCACTATTTAACCTTTCACCTGGAAAAATATAGTGCTAATTTATTTTGATATATAAACTAGTAAAGTTTTTGAATGCTTCAGTATCTACCATAAAAAAAGTTAATCACTACTGTCAAGAAGTTGATATGACTGGACGATATGCTAAACATACCAGCGGATTGGAGTGGGAATCAAAACAAAACTCAAGATTGACAGAAAAGGTACATGAAAAGTAATTAATTGATTTGTTAACCATTGGTGAATCAAGGGAAATTATGCTGAGATTTTGAGATAGATGAGAATTTCTAGGAAAAGAGAAATGAATAGGAGACTACTAAGCTGAGGATGCATCTAGCTTGGGAACTGAGATTTAAAGAGTTGGATGGAGGATTGAGTAGAGGTCTTTTTCAGTTAATAGGTTGTTGCAGATAAGTCTGCAATTAGTAGAAGATTAATAAAGGTCAATAGGGGTGATTGTTCCATATATCATTTATTAGTTTTTATTAGAGTCAATGATTTTCAACTTATCTGATTTGGTTGCTCAGTGGCTATTAACCTGTGTAAACTGACTTGGTGAGTGTCGGCGCTACAGTTCTTCAGACTGGCGCCAGGGTTTGTGGTAGCATAAAGCTAGAAAATTCAGAAAGAGCACTGAGAAGGAAATGGGAAAAATGGGTTAGAATACTGAATACTTTATTAAGCTAAAAGGCTTCGATATTTATAGGGTGCGTTGGGACTTGGTGCCTTTAGGATTGTCAGGGCCTCATCTATTCAGGATCTTTACAATCTTCTAGAATGGCCTCCTTGTAGGCGTCCTCAATTGATAGCATTGCTCACCTGACTGAATGGGTGGAAACGCCGCCCCACATGACTCAGGAATAGGGGAGGAGGATCCTGAAATAGATTTAGCTCAAGTAGGTTCAATGACTGATTTGGCACAGCCTGATTCAGAAGAAGGGAATTTGATTCAATTTTTATCTTGAATCCTGACAATGCCCCCCTCAAGATCCTGTCAGAGGGGGAAATACAGCTGTAGAAACTGACCATGAACCCAATTTACTACAGTCCCTTGGTTGACGTCAGCAACAAAGTACTTGGACTTACCTTATGAATGACTTTATAGGGGCCTGACAAAATCACATCTAGCCTTTTTTGCCAGCCTCCAGGTCGATGGTGATAAAAGAGAATGAGGTCACCCAATTGAAAATCTGGTAAGGAGGGTCATCTGAGATTATCATGGGATGTCTCTCTTCCAGTGGTGGTGATAATGCCTTGAGTGACTTGGGCTTGAAGCTGGAAAATTTCATTGGATAGAGCCCTCATAGTTAATTTTAAGTTCTCAGGGGTGGAGGCTTCAAGCAGTAGCTGGATGCTACTTGGTAGCTGAGGTGCCCGCCCATATAGGGCTTCAAATGGGGACATCTTGATGACACGGTGATAGCTCACCCTGTAGGCAAGCAAGGCGCTGGGTAGGTTATGGTTCCAACGGGCAGGATCTGAGGCAACCAACTTCCATATGATGGAAACAAGAGTTCCGTTAGCACGTTCTATGGCCCCATTAGTAGACGGGTGATAGGGGCAGCGAAACTCTGAGTAGTGCCAAATAATAAAGTTAGTTCTTGTACTACCTGGGAGGTGAAGATCATTCCATTGTCTGAAAGTAAGGTCTGGGGGCACCCATGCTGGGTGAAAATGGAGTGAACAAGAAAAAGAGCAGTAGCCTTAGCAGTTGCAGCAGGGACCAAGATTGCCTCGACCCACTTAGTTAAGTGGTCTATAGCTAGGATACTATACTTGTGGCCATGAAATCCTGTGGGAAGGGGACCCACTACGTCGATACTAATGACATTGAAGGGTTTAGTCAGGGCAACGATTGAGTGCTGAAATTGAGGGTTGGCTCAGTCATGAGATCAGCAGGTCATATAAACTTCCAAAACCTCTTGGATGGTTTCCACCATTTGGTCACAGTAGCATCGTGACTTCAGCCATTTGTGAGTCTTCTTAACCGCCCCATGTCCCACAGTAGAATGGCCTTCCAGGATGACATTGGTTCGAGAGGAGGGGCGGATATAGGGGGGCCACTTCTTGTTGACTTTCTTGTAAAGTAACCCATCCTTGATTTGCATGTCTTGAGTCATTTGGCGAAGTTTGACATGAACCTTGGGAGTTTCCAGTTCCAATTGTTTAGGCTGCCTTATCGGGTCATAGAGCCAATCTTCCTCAGGGGCCAAGACTGCTAACACTGACATCCTGGAGAGGCTGTCAGCATTCTGGTAAATAGTGCCTGTGCGGTGGACAATGGTGAAATTATAACTTTGCAGTCATAGAGCCCACCTGGCTAGCCGACCATTGGGGTCTTTCATTTGTTGAAGTCACTGGAGCGAGGAGTGGTCTGTAATAATAGTAAAAGGAGTACCATAGAGGTAAGGCCAGAAATGTTTGATGGCTGATAGGATGGCTAGACATTCCCTCTCAGTGACGCTGTAGTTCCGCTCAGCCTTACTTAGTGTCTCACTAAAATAAGCCTTGGGGTGATTGACCTGGTTCTCACAAGTTGATCCAGGATAGTCCCAATGGCAACGTTGCTCATGTTCGTGAACAACAGGGAGGGTTGGTCGAAGCGAGGATGAACTAGAACAGGTTTATAACATAAGGTCATATGTAAAGCATTAAAAGCCTGTTTCTGCTCAGGACGCCACTCAAACGGTACATTCTTTTTCAGGAGATAGAAAAGCAGCTCGGCTAGGTTGGCAAACCGTGGGATAAACTGACGGTAATAAACCACCATGTCAAGAAAGACTTGAATATCTCATAAGCTTTGGGGGCGCGACATCTTTTCTATGGCGTCAACTTTGTTGGGTATAGGTTGGATGCCACGATTAGAGATTTTTTTCCTAGAAACTCTAGATCAGGCTGGAAGAAAGAGCACTTCGAGAGCTTGAGCTTATTGGAGGGCTTCCTGAGATACTTGAAGATTTCCTTGAGATGCTCTACATGTCCATTAAAGGTTCACAAAAAATGGTAATGTTGTCCAGGTAGATGAGGACGCATGAGTGCTTCAAGTCCCCAAGGATCCCATCCATGGCACGCTGGAATGTGACTGGGGCGTTACAGAGGCCTTGGGGCATCTGGGTGGGCTCAAATAGCCCCTCGTTGGTGATTAGAGCGCACTTGGCTCAGTCTTCAGAGGCGAGCTTGACCTGCCAATATCTGCTGGTGAGGTCCATGGCTGAGAAGTACTGGGAACTGGCAAGCAAACGGAGAGAATTGTCAACCTGGGGTAGGGGATAACTCTCCTTCTTGGTGATGGAGTTAAGTCTTGATAATCCATCACCACCCAGTGCTTGCCATCCTTCTTTCAGACCAGCAGAAGAGGGGAGGCCTAAGGACTATGCAATGGGACCAAGAGCCCAGCGTCGAGTAACTGTTTAAGTTCCACTGTCACCTGAGCCTCTTTGACCTTGCTCTTTCAGTAAGGCCAGGATTGAAAAAGGGGAGCATCTCCAGTTTCTACATGGTGGAGGACTCCGCTCATTTTTCTGAAATCATAGGTTGAAGTTGAGAATAGGTCTGAGTATTCCTCCAACAGCTCCTGAACCTTGTGTCGCTGTTCATCAGAGAGGTCCTTCCCAATATTAGCGTTGACCAGATTAACTGAGGGTAGCAGATCCAAGCTGAAATACCTCAAGTCCCCAAAGATTCGAACCTCAGCAACAGCCCCTATTGGTAATAGGCTGAAATAAGCGGTGGGACTATTTGGACCTACAATTTTTGGTTTTTCAGTCAGGTTGTCTAGCAACACAGATATAGATCCAGCATATGCTGGATCAAGGATCCTGGGGCAAGTCAGCACTTCCTTAGGAGATGAAATATCTAGGCCTCGGATTTCCAACAGGTACCCTGAGGGAATGTTGACATGGACCTGGGTGTTGACAATGACTTGGGATTTTGGGGGTACATTAGTCACCTGGGATAAATAGATCAGCATCCCTTCCAGTCTATCAACAGCAGGAGGGGGTAGTCAGACTTGAGAGCCCCTGATATGATACTCAAGCCAATTGATTCAGCCTTCAGTCTCCAGTAGGCAGGCTTGGGCTTTGACCTCCGCCTTCAAGTCATGAGTAGTTTCAAAAACCAGAGGGACTCAATGTCTTAGAAGGGAGAGGAAACCACCATCGTAATGGAGCACTGCCAAATATTCTCAAAGGAACTGAGTCCCGAGAAGCAGATCATAACTGGGGTTGTCTAGAACAACTGTGGGGTTGTTCACAGCAAGCTTTCCAAAATGCAACAGCAAGCAGGAATGAGCTTCTATAAATCAGGTACACTTTGGGCTGGCCATGCCATATTTCATGTAGTGGGGCAGGTCTGGGGCAATCTTGATCCATTTCATAAACTTGGAGGAGATGACGTTCATGGGGGAGCCACTATCAACTAGGGCAAAAACTGGAATCTTGTGGACCCAGATGGCAACTCAGGTAACCAAACTTCCAAATTGGGGCGGTAATGTGAGGAACATAAGAGAACCATTAGAAGAAGAGTAAGAAGTATCAGCGTCTTTATTGTCATCAGATACCAAAACTACTTCTTCTGGTATGACGGCTTCAGGTTTGTTCACAGAGGATAATTGAGGCTGGGTAGGGATGTCAGCATAGAGCCTCATCCTTTATGCTGACGGCCCTTTTACCGCCTCTACAGCAAGGCGATTTAGCATATCTTGGCACTGTGTCTAAAACCATTACATTAGGTGCATCGAGGATGTGGATTCTTCTAGTTTTTGACTATGTGGACCCTAGGGCGGTTAGAGGGACCAGTAGACGTAGCCTTAAGGTGTAGGATCGAGGCAGGGATCTCATTGAGGGCCTCCTTGATCTCCCAAATACAGGTGAACCCATTCTTCTGCCCAATCATATGCATTTGGACCTCAGGATAGGATCCCAAGGCAGAGACGACAGCGGTGATAGCGTCATCCATGGAGATACAATTTTTCGTGACCAAAGGTTGTGCCTGGGCGTAGAACCAGGTGGAAAACTCCATAGGGTTTTCTCCTTTATTCAGTTGGATGCCCATGAACGCTTGCTTTTGGTTGGCCAGAGTTTTATTGCTGCCAAACTCTTGGATCAAGGCTGTATGGACCTGTTCCCAGGTGTTACACTCCTTCAAATGGGGGTCATGATCTCCCAGGCGGTGCTATCTAAACAGGAGTGGATATGCTTCACCTTCTATCAATCAGTGGCCTCCTCCATGGAACTCTCATAGGCGTACAGAAAGGAGGCGATACTTTCTCATCTGGGAGTGAACCTTTCCTTAAAACTAGGTTTAAAGTTAGTTACGATGGGAGTGGAAAGGGTGTTAACGCCTGGGATGGGTACAAGCTCTGAGATCTCCATTTCCACATAATCCTGAGGAGCCCACTGATCCAGCCGCTGCCACAAGCCTTCTAAATTCTCTTGGATGTAGTCCCAATTCTGGCTGAGGGTGGAAGCAGAAGCCTTATTGGCAACATGCTTCTTTAGGTATTGAATCTCGGTGTTCTTTAGATGGAGCTGGCTTTTGAGGGTGGTCAACTGGGTTTTGAACCCTCGAAAAGTTTGTTCAATCTGGGAGATATGAGCGTCAGTAAGCTTAGTGAAGGCACTGATATTATCCATCTCACCCAACAATGCCTATATAGAGACCCTGGGGTCAAGGGGGACACCGTCCAATTGGAGCTTGCATTCCAATGCCACCTTTTGGATTTGATCCTGTAAGGCAGCCAGGGCTGTCATTACATCCCTTTGCCAGGGGTCTTCAGGTTCACCCAATGTTGAAGGGCCTGGGGGTCCTGAAGGTCCACGGGGTCCTTTGGGTCCAGCTGGCCCTTGACGCCCCTCAGGGCCTTCAGGCCCCCTAGGTCCTTCTGGCCCAGCACTCATGGAGGGGTAGTCATGAGAGGCCAGCTCTCAATAGTGCTGTTGTAGGGATCATACCAATTCTTCGACTTGGTGGAGGCACTGGGTCCATGTCACCTAAAATAGCTGAGCGTTTTGACAAAATTGCTCCTCAAGGTAGCCAGAGATTCCTCTGTCCAATGCTACAATTTGATTGCAGATCTCATTGATTAATTATTTAGTTATCAATAATAGCTTTGTGGTTGTCATGCACAAAGGAAGATGTGGCATTGTAGAAGTTAATGATGTAGGAATGTAAATTTGGGTGAGTCCTAGTTTCCAGGAGACCTCCTGGTGGTGTAATCCAACTAGCTGAAGGAGATGATGGATAGTGGGGTGGACAAGTTACGAAGGTAGCGATCAGGCCCCAGGGTAAGTTCCCCAGCTGGCAATACAGCCAAGGCGTAGAGGTCCCGCATTGTGAAAGGTATGGAGGAGGCACGGGAGCAGCTGGAGCGGGCGCCCACGGAGTAGATGACATTTATTAGTTGTTGGACAACATCATTGAGGTTTTCATACTGGTGTTGGTATTGACTTCCATCAAGGTAGGGCAGTGAGAGTTGAAAAATGGCCCAAAATTCTAGCCTCTCTGGCTGCGAGGGTGGCATTGCATATTGAAAGTTACTAACCCATCAAGTAACGTTTCTAAACTGACCAGTCATTTGGTAATCAGGGCTGCTAGTATTTTCTATTTTTTGTTATAGACGTTTTCACTTAGGACAGCTTGAGGCCCCTTTAGTGAGCACCACTTCTGTCAGTGCTACAGTTCTTCATACTGGTGCCAGGGTTTGTGGTGGCTCAAAGCTGGAAAATTTGGAAAGAGCACCAAGAAGGAAACGGGAAAAATGGGTCAGAATACTGAATACTTTATTAAGCTAAAAGGCTTCGATATTTATAGGGTGCGTTGGGACTTGGTGCCTTTGGGATTGTTGGGGCCTCATCCATTCAGGATCTTTACTGATCTTCTGGAATGGCCTCCTTGTAGGCGTCCTCAATGGATAGCTTTGCTCACCTGACTGAATGGGTGGAAACGCCACCCCACGTGACTCAGGAATAGGGGAGGAAGATCCTGAATTAGATTTAGCTCAGGTAGGTTTGACAACTGATTTGGCACGGCCTGATACAGAAGAAGGGAATTTAATTCAATTTTTATCTCGAATATTGACAGTGAGATCAAGCCTTTACACTGAGAATTAACAACTCCTAAACAGGAAAAGCTAAGAACATACAACAAAAAGTATGCAGAGAGCTCTTTATTGGATTGTTAAGTTGTTTGATTTATAGCTAAAGGGCCATCTATTCTTACCCATATACACTAGGGATGTTAACATCATGATCAAGAGAAGGCATAAGAATAGTAGATGCATGGAGCTCAAAAGATACAAAGCGAAGATCACCCATTAATGGTGAACAGATGGAGATTAATATTATACTTTTTTAAACACTTCAGTCTGCTCTACCATGGAATGAGTAATCACATGAAAATTTGCTAAAAGTTTATAGTTAAGGATAAGCTCTTTAAGCAAACAGAAGGGTACACCATTTGAGACTTTAGTATGGCAAAGCCCATTGTAGGCTCATCATGCAATAAAAAAGTATGCAGGTGCCCTATAAAGTTGTCTTGAATTTTTTTCCTATTGTATCATTTAGGAAAATTGCAGAAGGAGACTTTATGGACAAATCAATGGGTACTTTCTGAGCTTTGCCCACTTTAACAGGATCATTTTTAGGTCATAAGTCACCATAAGTGCCATATTACACAACAAAAACACCGTGCTAAATTATATTTAATCTGATGATTTTAAGGTCAGTGTGCTCATTCAAATTAATAACATTTAGCAGGTGTTAGCTAGTAGCTGACTGGATTAAAAGGGTCTAGCAAGGGCTTAAAAAGAGGTTGGGGATAAGTATAAATAGAAACAGGAGTCATATCTGAAGTTAAAAGTAAACAGAGTAGGAATACTTTTATTTTTGTAAATAGTGGAAGTATGGCAACATTGTCAATACATTTAACATAAAAATGGGAAAGGTAATGCCAATTAGCACAAATTAATAGATTAAAAAAATAGGTCAAAAGCGTGAAATGATTTTCAGGACCAATAAAATTACCAGATATGGACAAGAAATGTAAAACCCAGGGAAAGTCAACAATAAGTTTAGAACCATGAAAGAGCTGGAGAATGGAGATAAAGTAAGTTTTCATATTATTTAAAGCAGCATATTATGTATTTCCACAATCAGATGTGGATTTAGACATTACTATTAAATGGTCATGCAATTTTGAGGAGCAAAATGCTAATTAGGGTGCAGAAAACTGTATATCATTAAAAATAATTTACTTTCTTAATTGGTTTTAGGCTTGAGGGCTAGTGCAGCAGAAAAATGCTATTAATGGAAGTCAAATTAAGTTAAAAATGACACTTGAGTTAGTAAACTTTGAAATATAACGCAAATGACTGCAACCTAATGAAAATTTAAAATGCCAACGTGATGAACTGCCCACTGTGAAATAAAGCCAAAAGCGAAAATAATATGGTGGTTGTATAATGTAAAAAAACATATTAATATTTGTTTAATTAAAATCATTAAAGAAATATTTTCCCACCATCTAATATTACTTATACTACCAAAATTTCAATGACATGAAAGCTCAGGTACAAAGTGGAGGATTTAGTCCTAATTTATGGGCTTATCATAATCACAAGATTAAACTTTTCTTTCTCATTGCAATCACTTTTGCAACTTATTCAATTCAAGTCTGATTCTAGTTTGATAATCTCACAGAGGAGATTAGTATGAGCCCATGTCAGGGAGCAGTTGGGCAAGTAAGGTAAGAGGAGCAGGCGGAAGGCCCGCGGCCTCCAACGTTTGAAAACGCCCCAGAGAAACTGGTGGAATAGACAAAAATTTTAAAAAACTGGTGGTCACTATTTCCCCAGAGATACTCGCATGGCAAGCACAATGCAACTAGTACCTTAACACGCCACACTCTCAGCCACTTTTGTCGGTGGAATTTGGAGTCCGCGTGTTTCTGGACATCCAACAAATGGCCTTGTGGGAAAAATTTTGTGAAGATGTGCACACAATTTTCCCCAACCGCGGTGTACGTTGTACCTCACTCCATGTCATGGTTGGCTGGACCTAGGTTTCAAAAGCAAAGAGGCAGCAGATGAGGCTGCGGCGGTATGTGTAGTGGTTGACCTCCCCAAAGGGCAATGGGTCATCAAAACCAAATGCACCAGATGGACAAAATCAAACCAAATTTTCCTCACGTTTGACTTTTTGCCTACTACGGTAAAACGTGACATTTTGGAACAACACCTGAAAGATGGTCTCGCCATATATGGCGAAATTCAATCTTTCAAAATGCAACACTTCATGCTGATGCCACACCTGTGCACCAGCAAAGCCATCGCAGTCCTGACCCCAACTGAGGAGATCGCGAAGGACCTAACCCAGATCTCGCACTCCACTTTTATTGATATTAAAGGGCATACCATTCACCCATTCTGGGTGACTGTGGACAGTGCGCCCCCCATTTGCACCCACTGTGACGCGTTCGGCCATAAGGTGCATGCGTGCCCCACCAAGGAGGGTGTCACATTCCAAGAGCATCCCTCAGCAGCCATGGCCAGCGGAGAGGCGCACTATGAACCAACTGCAAGCACCAAAGAGGCTTTCCCATGGGGAGCACAAGGCTGCTACCTACTGGTAAAGCCTATCTCCCCACAAGAGTGGAAGAAGGCCAAGCAGGCCTGCAGGGCCGCGGCCAAGGAAGTGGCCAAAGCCACCACCGCTATCCCACACTCACAATGCCAGGAGGACATGGAAACCTTCACAGCGGAAGCAACTCAGGAATCCATCAACCAATCAGATTGGGAAGCCCATGCTGAGCGGGCTGCTCAATCTGAGGATCTGATGGGGGATTTGATCTCACCCAATTGTTGCACCCAAGCTCCAGCTGAAACTGACTTAGGACCCATCCCAACTGAAATTTTTTGACCTGCTCAATGGTGCACCGAACTCATCCACACCGCAAAAAATTCGTCCGACGTCGGAAAACAAAAAGCAAAGGCTAAAGCCAACGCAACTCTTTCTGCAAAAATTAACAAAAATCCCAATGGCGTTGCTGTTAACACCCGCGCTGCTGTGAAGGCCCATGGGGATCTAGAGGAGGCTGGTGGGCCCAGGCGCTCATCCCCTTGCACCCAAGATGCAATGGGGGAAACCTTCACTTTAGGGACGCTGAATATTGCCAGACTCAAGGCCTCCCTGTTCTGGGCTAGCATAACTGAGTTTTTTACAACACAATTTACCCGTGGATATCCTGGCCATCCAGGAGTCCCACTGTCCACAAGGTTCTGAGGAAGCTTGGAAAACAATGCTCCTCCCATCCCTATCCTTTTGGTTGAAGCAGTGTGGGGTGCTAATTTGGGAAAATAATTAATTCAAATTCCTATCTTCAGAAACATTCCTAAATGGCCAAGTTCTCATTGTCACTTTCTCATGGGCTGACGTAGCGCACGCAATCATCAACATCTATGCCCCAAATGGTGCACGCAAGCGTCAGGAATTTTTATCATCAGTCAAATCCCTCCCGCTACCCCCAGACTCTTTCCTGTTGGCGACATGAACTGTTGGCTAAACACACCAATGGACCGGTGGCCTTCCTCACCCCATGCCCCCAGGGTCACGTAAAACTGCGCGTTCTAAAGGCCACCGTCAGGTTAATGGATGCACTGCCATAACATGCCCCGCTGCTCAAAAACATGATGCGTCCCCACGTCCACAATGGCCAACTAAGGTCCATGACCCGCATCGACCTTATCCTAATGCTGGCAAAATTCCAACCCCACATCTCCCACTTCAAAACAACAAAAATGGAATTCTCCAACCATTGACTGGTCTCGCTAACCTACCACCTACCTGTCACAGCTGCTAAGGCCCCACATTGGTGAAAAATTCGCCCCTCCGAGCTTGCGTCATCAGGATTTTCCACGTGGGTGGAAGTGGAAACTTTGGTAAAAAAGTTTGTTGCACCGTTTTGCGCGGACCCCATTTCCACATGGGCAACTTTCAAAGATGACACCATCCGCCACTCTCGCCATCTCTCCTCCAGATGCTCACAAGCCACATCAGCAGTCATTTCGCATGCTCTGGCAGAGTTGGCACACCTGGAGTCCAACATCCCAGCTACAGGATACAGCTCTGCATGGAGCCAGAAGTGGGCAGAGGCAGCCACCCACCTCAACACACTCGAAAGGCAACACAAATATCGGGTTTGTGTTCAGTACAGGGCCAAATGCATCACAAAAGGTGACAAGTGCACCGCATATTTCTTTAAAAAAATTTTTACACCACGCCAGAGCGTGGCCTGCACACAGGTGTGAAGATCGGATGATTCCATTGCAGATATGCCAGCTGAAGTGGCAATTGAAACATAAAAGTATTACTCCAAGTTATACCAATCTGATCCAATTCAGCTGGCTGAAGTGGCGGAATTTCTTGACTGAGCCCACATCCGCACCATTTCCTGATACATGGAAATAATGAATTTGATTACTCCGACCAAATTATGGACAGCCATTCGCAGTGCGCCAAACAAAAAATGCCCAGGCCCAGATGGCATTCCATATGAGTTCTACATAAAGTATTTCAAATATATATCCCCATTGCTGCTCGCCTCACTTAACCAAAGCCTGTTGGAAACGCGCCTCCTACCAGGAGGACATGAGGACTTCACCATCACACTCTCAAGAAAGGGGACAAGCTAGACTTAGCCAACTGGCGCCCCATTTCTTTAACTAACACGGATACAAAAAAATTTAGCTAAAATCATGGCTAACCGTTTAGGGATTGTAGCATCTGCCACCATCTCCCCAGAACAATTCCGTTTCATACCCAGAAGGTCAATTTGGGACAACGTGCACTCTGTGGCCAACGCGTGCCAGTCCACAGACTCTGGGGCACTTGCATTCTTGGACCAACAGAAGGCCTATGATAGAGTAAACTGGGAATACCTCAGGGCCTGCCTCCATCAATTCCGCCTACCCCCTCACTTCATCAACTGGGTGATGCTGCTCACGGAATCTGCAACAATGGCAGTACGTGGCCCTGGCTTCCTAATGGAAGTAGTCCGCCCTCAAAGGGGCTTGCGACAAGGGGACCCCCTCAGCCCACTCTTATACAACTTCAGCCTTGACCCACTACTGCAAAATGTGAATGCCCAACTCACCGGAGTCCATGCGCCAGGCCAAGCCCCAGTCAAGATAATGGCATTCGCAGATGATTGTGTGGTTGGGGTGTCTAATAATCAAGATGCACGTGCGCTTGAAGCTCTCATCCAGGAGTATTCCCGGGTAAGTAATGCAGCACTGAACGCTTCCAAAACCGAAATCATCCTCCTTGGTCAGTTTCAGAACTGCTGGACCCCAGCAGTTAGTTCACAACCTGGCCCATCTGCTCGCCCACGTCCTCGCCCTACTAACTCAACACACACCGCCCCACTGGTGCTCCCCTTTGTGCCACGTCCTACCATAGGACTGGTACGCCATCTGGGCGTGTGGATGGAGGCAGGCGGATACACATTAGCAGTAATGGAGTGCCATATTCTGGACAACGTGACGAAGCGAATCGCCTCTCTCAGAGCCCACCCTACTTCCATTACTGGCAGGGTTGTTTTAGCCAACTCTATGCTCCTCTCCAAAGTCTGGTTTGGAGCCCACGCCATTCCCTTCTCCCCAAGCTTCTTCAAATCCTTGTATGCCTTGCTGCAAGGATGGCTTTGGTCAGGCTGCCCTCCACCAGTATGGATAGAGGTCATGTTTGGCCCTCATCATCATGGTGGAATGGGCCTGCTTGACTTCAAAGCCCATGCTGCCAAGATCCTAGGCACCTGGATTGCGGCCGTCACCGCCCCTACACTCCCCTCCCAAAACTGGTCCCGCGCAGCCCACTCCAACTTCTCCCGCGCCTTGAGCCTCAACAATCCATCGAACCCCCACTCCCTGATGAAATACCTCGCATCACACACATTGGCCACAGGCCCTCACGGGACTAAAACCCACTACAAACGAATCCTACTCTCCATGCAGAGCGCTGAGTGGAGAATTCATATTAGCGGACATACAAACCAAAGAGGCCGCCCCTCTCCTCAGTTCACACAAGAGGTACAGAGGCTACCCATCCATGATGGCGTGATCCCCATTTGGCCCCATGTCCTATCCAGGGTGGACTACCTGGACATGATGGACATCCTTTACTCCATTGAGACCCAAAAAACTATCTGGAAATATGTACACCATCCTCTGTTGCAGCCTCAAATCTGTTACCATGTGTGGCGCTGCCTGAGGTGGGTGTACCATACGGCTGAGCGCTCTAACGCTTTACACTCATCCTGTGTCATGTGTGGCCAGTATGGAACGCTGTTCCATCGCCTGGAGAAGTGCCCTACCTCTTAAGTGATATGGCGCGAAGTTCAACGTCTGCTGGGCCAGGATCAAACGCATCCCTTCAGTCTGTCAAGAGATATGTTTGCTCTATCAATGGCCCCCTCTCTTCCACCCTCCCTCTGTGCTTTGGTGGTTGCAATCGCCATGTGGACCATCCACACAATTGTCTTAGATGCCATCGCAGGCTCCACCCCCACCCTCCCAGAAGCTGTCCACAGATTCCAGTCTCATTTGGTGGACCACTTTCAAGCGTGGATGTTTGGATACCTCCCACCACGTTGCTGACAGCTGGTCTCCTCCTGGTTCCCAGTCTGGTTCATCAAATCAGACCCCTTCCTCTACACGTGTTTAGTTGTGGCTACGGCCCCTCAACACGTTCCCTCCCCCTCCCCATAAGTGGCGTTCCCGCTGGCAACAAGAGATAGCATCGCTTCTCTGGGGTGCCTTCCCTGGTACCAAGTTTTGTCTCTTCTGAGTCATATTAGGAAGTGTCCGTCCTATGGTCGGCCTTCCCCACAAAATATTAAATTTAAATTTAAATCATAATCACAAGATTAAAATGTATAAAATTAGTAAAATCACATATTGGCCAAAGTCGTGTGAATTTATGAACCTCATATGTGATTTCAACAACAGAACCAATGGGTAAAGGTAAAAAACTAGTGAAGGTTGGTTTGTAACTAAACTGCAATATTAGTTGAGGACCAAAAAAGAGACTGCAAGTGCACCCATGTGTTCAGAAAAGATGTCATACTGTCCGCCGTAATGACTTCCCATCAAACAAGTAAAGATGTCAGAGTTTATATGATTATAAAATTTTCTTAAATGTATATATTCTATAAACAAAGTTTATCTTGTTGGTCTCAACTACTATAAGGTCTTGGATAATGCTTGTGCTTGAAAATTCATGGAAAACAACTCCTTTATTAATGGGCATTTAAACTCATTTTAAGTGTAAAGATGTCATTTTTTCCATTGGTAGCTATTTTTCTGATTGACTATCAGTTTAAATTTGATAACATAAGATAAGTAGATTTAGGTTAACCTCAATCATCCTATGCCCTTTAAAGTTAATAATCTTTTAAGTTTGGTGCCAATGTTTGTTGCAACATCTATTTAGATATAAGTTTAAATGTTTCTTAATGCTCTCATTTTAAATCTTTATTATCTTTATTATGAGCATATGACAGCAATAATTTATTTTTTGCACCAACTTTTGACTATACACTAAGGTTGAAGAATGGCAATGGTAGCTATCAACTTGATGTTTATTAATACCAAACTCATATCTTAAAGTTCTTAAGCTTTGAATGCCTCTGCAGATGCGATGTTGATTTTTTAGCCTTATTGACATTTATAATGATGTAATTATAAGTGAGAATAAAAGTTCAATGGAGGCGTTTAAACAGTCATAATTTTTAATGTCTTGGTTTAAAAGTGCTTAAGCTAAGATATTATCTTCTGAGCATAGAGACTATATAAGTATATAAAAAACTCAAGTGGTCCCAAACTATCCAAAACTTCTACAAGGGAGCCATCAGTTATTATCGACAAAAAGAACATGGTAATGCAATAGTACAGTAAGATTAGCAACAAACTTCCTATTAATTAAGCCAATAACCAAGAGAGCTTATTTTAGGTGGGTAGCATATAAGGGGTTGTCAAGAAGATTCTAAACTCACAATCCTTAGGACATGCCAAATTCTGATCAGTGGCACAAGCTTAACTTTAAGGTGTCTTATATTTGAAATATTTTAAATTCAATGCTTGAATTCTGGACGAAGTAAAATCCCCTTACTAATCCTAAATTTTGTAAGAAAATTGAGTCTTAAATTTTGGGAATAGAAAAAAAATAATTACTTTCTTTTACTATTTTTTTGTATTTAGTAATGGAATTTTAATCAGTGTTGTCTTTTGCTAATTTGATTTCAATGACTTTTGCAGGTTTTTCTTTTACTAATTTTTGGTCTGTAGTAAACTGGAGAGTGATTTTTTGACCAGTTTCATTGCTTTGAACTAGATTTCTCGCCTTTATTCCTCTAGTTTCTAAGATTATATTATCATCCTTGACATTTACCACTTACTTCTAAGTAAATTACCCCCTTCAGGGTAGCGGCAAGAAAGTAATTTTTGTGGTCATGAGGTAATTTAATGGATGCCAAAGCAGGTGTCAAACTGGGGCCATCTGCTTCAGAAAACGCTTGTAAAAAGGCATCAATTAATTTAAGGTATGTGTACAGTCACAGCTGAAAACTCAATTGCTTAAAAATGTTATAAAGACTTTACAGGCCACAAGATGCTCTAACTGTCATTTAACTCTCCAGGATGCTACAATCTTTTTTAATTTACCATTCAGTTATCCCCTCCACCAGATAGGACTTGGGGCTATCAGGGAGGAGCCCTATATGGGGTTAGTTTGCTCTCATGAAAATCAAAAAAATGGATTTTAAATTATCAAGCTAATAACAGCATTTTCTACTTTCTGATAAAGATAAGGGAAAATCCACTTGAGGCAAACTTCTTTCATGGTTGCTTGATTAGGATATGTTGCAATTGAAATTAAAACTGGATAAGATCGTCACAATCTTTTTGCACTCAAATTGGTAAATCTGTGTAAAGACAGTATACCTCAAAATAACACAAAGCTTGACAGAAAATAAGCCTTTCTTAAATATAAGTTCACCAAATCTGCTATAGTCTTATTAGGTACAGCTAGTGTCAGGTATAAATCATGAGTTAAAATAAAATTACGCTGATTAATGTAGATACCTAATGTAATTGACCACAGTAACCCCCTTTCCAATACAAGGCACTTCCAATTTATACATTGTCCTACAGTGAGTCAGTTTCCCTGCTGCTTCTGAACCTTCTAGTGTTTCACATTTTAGATCTGATATTGGTATGTTCATGTTGCTGCTGAGACTAGATGGTCATTGAACTAAAGTCGGGTACACTTTGACAATTGTCTGTCTAAAGTTAGGTACAGCTTTAGGGTATTGATTGGCTGAGTATTACTGGTTTTATTAATTTATGAATATGAACTGGGTAGTGAACTAGAACATAGTTGATAAGTTGATAAGGATTTTATACACTTATATTCAGAATTGTATGATAGAATAATTCACAAATGCTTAACTCTAGGGTCAGAAAATGCTAGCAAAGTCCTGACGGCAGATTAATGGGAATCAATTTGCCAAGGTGTGCAGACAGCAGGGAAAGTGTAGCAGCAAGGTCTATAGGGAATAAGGGGTTATTACTTCTGTAATTGATTTCTTATGGTTGATCAAACTCCAATTCTTGACACAATATGAAACGTGTTGAGCATAAGAAGGTCTCCCAGCTTATACTTGGTACCCAATCTCCTTTTAAAGTAAGCATTTTCCTTATGTAAAGGAAATGTAGCACTCAGCCATAATGTTACTCCTGATATATTCTCATGATGAAAATAAAAGTCTGCAGTGCTAATATCTTCAATGCACAATGTGGTTCATGTAAAAATATAGGGTTAATTCATAGTCAAAAGGAATGGAGTTTAGCTTATTGATGAATGATGACATTGTTTAACTAAACTGAGCATATGATAAGGGCGAGGCCCATTCAGAATGGCCAGAAGCCATATACCAGCTTGAACAATGCTCTAAGAATTGATTGATTCTTTTGGGATTTTTTATCTAATTGTAAGTGGTAGGCTGTATATTGGCATGGACGGAACTTAATAGTCTTGCTTAGCTGCTACAAAACAGGAATTCAAACTGAGGCCTTTGTCAAGGATAATCTCAGCGGATATCCTATGATGATAAAACGTGGAAATAAGCATCATGGCAATCTGTATATAGCCAT